>RJWK010027591.1:0-26340 GCA_004363435.1 Platanista minor
GGGGGGGGGGGGGGGGGGGGGGGGGGGCTGGTGGGTCCTGGGAAAGAGGCGGGATCAAGGGATGGGAGGGGTTGAATTCAAAGAGTTGTGGTGGATGAGTCGGAAAACATAAATTGTGGTATTGAGAGAGTGACTTGTTTGAAACTGAGATTTCTGAGGATTGTGGATTTTATTGATATGAGGGCTCTGAGGTGATGATGGGAGTGGGTTGCTGGACGAAGCTTGTTCGAAATGAGAAGGTCGTGGACCTAAGTCACAGGCTGAATATTATGGTGGTGAGAGAAAAGGAAACCCATGATTTGGGGGCGAATCCCCAATGAACAAGGAGGAATGAGCAGCCAGTCTGTATGAGAGCAACAGGAATGAGGAAGAGACACAGCTGGATGGTGTCTAGGGACATTTTCAAAGAAGGGACAGCCATGCTTTCCCTGTTCTTACAAGTGCACATGTAGCAAACATAGAGTAGCACTTCTCTGGCTGTCAGTGGCCCTCAAAGCAACAGGTAAGTTGAATACAATATATGTTGCTCCAGTTCAGACACACCAATAACACACAATTGGTTAATTGTGTATGAAACACAGAGTATTTGCCCTGTGCTGCCCTGGTCTGGGATCATGCACATAGCCACAACAGATATCTCAAGACCTTTGGACATTGGAACTGGGGTACTTGCTGCCAAGAAGTCCATGCTGTCTTTTAAGGTACAGACGACCAGGCTGTGCCTTAAAAGGTCAGAAGAATGGTACAGCCACTTTGAAAGACAGTTTGGGACTTCTCTGGTGGTGCAGTGGTTAAGAATCTTCCTGCCAATGCAGGGGACACGGGTTTGATCCCTGGTCTGGGAAGATCCTACATGCCGCGGAGCAACTAAGCCTGTGTGCCACAACTACTGAGCCTGCACTCTAGAGCCCACGAGCCACAACTACTGAAGCCTGTGTGACTAGAGCCCATGCTCTGCAACAAGAGAATCCACTGCAGTGAGAAGCTGGTGCACTGCAACGAAGAGTAGGCCCCACTTGATGCAACTAGAGAAAGCCCGTGCACAGCAATGAAGACCCAACACAGCCAATAAATAAATAAATAATAAATAAATTGAAAAAAAAAAAAAGAAAAGAGAGTTTGGCCGTTTCTAACAAAACTAAACACACTCTTACCACATGATCCATAAATTGTACTCCTTGATATTTCTCCAAAGAAGTTGAAAACTTATCTCCACACAAAAGCCTCCACAAGGATGTTTATAGCAGCTTTATTCATCATTTCCCAGAACTGGAAACTACCAAGATGTCCTTCAATAGGTAAATGGATAAATAAACTCTGGTACATTCATACAATGAAATATTTTCCAGCACTAACAAGAAATGAGATATTAAGTCATGAAAGGACGTGGAAGAAACTTAAATGCATATTACTAAGTGAAAGAAGCCGATCTGAAAAGCCTAGTAAGATTCCAAATATATGACATTCTAGAAAAGGCAAAACTATGCATACACTAAAAGATCAGTGGTTGCCAGGGGTTAGGGGAGAAAGGGAGATGAATAAGCAGAGCACAGAGGATTTTTAGGGCAGTGAAATTACTCTGTGTGATACCACAATGGTGTATACATGTCATTATATTTGTCCAAACCTATAGAATGTACAACACCAAAAGTGAGCTCTAATGTAAACTATGGACTTTGGGTGATTCATATATCTTCAGGCGAAACAGAATCCACCCTTCTATCAACAAGACAAACTAAAGCAAATCTAGGGAAAGAAGTCATGACGATGGAGAGATTGGAGCTATGACATCCAAGGTGATGGAGAGGAGTGCCCAGATTTAAGAGAGAGGGTATCGCATTCAAGGAACTGAGAAGACATCCCGAAAGAAGTAAGTTCAGGCCTGAGAATCAGGCTAGAGAATAGGGCAGGAACTGGTCCAAGGAGGCCTCAAGGTCACCTTGAGGACTCTGGACTTGATCCCAAGCACAGTAGAAGCTGTTGAAGGGTTTGCCAGGCATCTGCATCCTGCCCCACTCTGGCAGGTTTCCCTTCCAGTGCAGAGAGGATGTCTGCCACAGAAAGCAATTCCCATGTTGACATCCAAGTGTAGAACAGTGGTGATTGCTTCCAGTGTTCCAGGCTCATGGCCTCTTAACATAAGAGGATTCTTTTCATAATAGGTGAAACCAATAGTGGCTGCCAACAGTGAAATTAAATTATATGGGAAGAAAATTCAAACCCTAGAGAAGGGAAAAGAGAGAGCCAAAGGAGAGAGGTTCAAGATTCCTAGCTGGTTTCTTTAAAGAGTAACTCAACATTTTGAACACCTATGGAGTGTCCTAGGGCTACAAAAATGAGCAGGACTGGCATTCTTTATGCCTGCCCCCAAGTTCAAATGCAAATCAAAATATGCTCACAGAAGCTCAGCTTCCCACATCCCCACAATAATATCTTTCACTCTGGATAGTACTTGAAATCTTTTCCAAACCACTTTTACCCAGGCCATCTTGTATCTCCTTTCAACAGCTCTGTGAGGCCTGGGGGGCAGGTATGATTGGCCCAGCTGGAAAAGAAAGGAACACTCTTGGAGATAAATAATGTGTCAAGGTTGGTGGCTGATGAATGGCCAAGATGAGTCTGTAACCCAGCTGTCTAACAGAATCCAACTCTTCTTCTTCTTTTTAATAATTAATTAATTAGGTTGCACCAGGTCTTAGTTGCAGCAGGTGGGCTCCTTAGTTGCAGCTCATGGGCTGCTGAGTTGCAGCTTGCTGGCTCCTTAGTTGTGGCACGTGAGCTCATAGTTGCAGCATGCCTGCTGGCCCCATGCATTGGGAGCACAGAGTCTTAACCACTGAGCCACCAGGGAAGTCCCAGAATCCAATTCTTTGATTGAATGTATAATGGCTTATAGTCCCCCATATGAAATATACAAAGCATATAATCAAAACTTTCTTTAGGTAATCAGTTTGCAACATGGTTGAAAGAGCCACTTGACCTTTTAGTAATACCAGAAGAAATAATCATAGCAGCCACAGCTAACACTGAGTGTTTTCTATGTGCTAGGAGACATATGGATACTTTCATTTAACCCTCCCATCTCCATGGGATGGATAGGATTACCGTCTACTGTGAAGAAACAGAGTCAGCTGGTAGGTCTCAGAGCTAGGTTGATTCCAAAACCTGGTGCAGTTTTTCCCTTGACTGTCTACTGTGAAGAAACTGAGATTCAGCTGGTAGGTCTCAGAGCCAGGTTGATTCCAAAACCTGGTACAGTTTTTCCCTTGCACTGGGGAATATTAAAACCTCTGGGCTCTTTTTCACCTCAAGAGAAGGGGAGATCGATGATGTTGGGCAGGCTGAACCCTGGAAGAAAAAGCTTGTGTGAGTTTTGAAAAAGGTGGTTTTTATTTAGATAACTTAGAAGATATACCACTGCTTAGCATCGAGAAGCTGCCCTAATCTTTTCCTGAAGTGTAGTCTGGAAAGAGGGCTATTGTACAAGAAAGGAGTGAAAACAAGACAAAACAACAAAAACAACAAAAACCCCACCTCTGGACAGTCTTCCTCCTGTTACCCAGCACATGCTCATGGCAGAGACCAGTAGAGTGATCCAGGGACCCAGCTGGGCCAGGCAAGGTCAGAGCAGCAAATTCTCTTTGCTGCCAGTTGCATGATCTTTACTTTTTCTGCCTTTTCTTTCCCTTCAGAGGAAACATCAGCCTAAGAGTTACTGTCCTGGTTACTTCAGATTTGAATCAAATCTAACAGCTCAATGTTCAAGCAGAAGGAGTTGACCCTTGCCTTGGAATCCAGTGAACTCGAGATCAGTGTTTATTATCCCACACTATCTAGAATGAATTATTTAGCATATATATATATATATATATATATATAATTTATATATTTATATAAATAATTTAAATTGTTTAATTCTTGCTTTATTGGAAGATTTTTTTGTTTATAGTTTACAATTAACCAGAACAGTGTATTTTCCTAGTAAAAATAAATTGAAGCAGAAAATCATAAGCAGCAAGATTCCAGTGAAAGGGCTACACCAAATTTGGGATGGTTTTGACTTCTGCAGAAGGAAATTTATCTTGGAATCTTAATGCTTTCTTTTAAAACCTGCGGACAAGGGGACCCAGTCACAGGGAAATTCATTCAAGGGACAAGCTGTTAGAGAAGAGAGGTCTCCAAGCTACTAGGGAAGTATGGTTCAGAGGCCAATGTGGATTCCAGTTCCGGGGACAGAGGGTGCTGGTGTACCCTCCTGGAGCCTCAGCTGGGTGGGGTGTGTAACCACCCTCCTGTCTTGTGGGGGCATGTTTATTTTAGGAGAATACCCCTGTGCTCCTGCAGAGATGCTGTTAGCAGACCAGGCCTCTTCCCCAGAGACTGGCTGTTATCAGGCACCAAGGGCCTCAGTCAGTAGTGTCGGACCTTTGCCTCCGAGGCCAGTGACTGGAACACTCAGCCTGGGGCAGAATTTTAATCATGAGTGTCTTGCTCTATGTTCTCCCTGTGATTGCTTAATTAATGCTATTATTTTCCAGCCAAGTTAATTTGCCAAGGCCTGGCCTGGTCCCCAAACTAATATCCACAGCCAGCTGAAGCCTTCTTGATTATAGAGAGTTGAGTCTGTTCCTGTACTTGGAGAAGCAGTCCTCGGTAATGCATGGGAGTGTCTGTATCTTTGGCCTAAAAGTCACCTAGACCAGAAAAGCCTGGCTGTCATTAAAGAAGATAAGGATTAAACATGGAAAACCAGCTTTTTGGGAAGGGCCTGTCATCACCTGCGTTACCAGGCAGGGAGCAGAGTACTGCCAGCCACCACTTGATTAGTTGACTTCCTGTAATCTGTTGTCGAGGACATGAATGATTTGATCTGGAAAGTGGCCTGTCCTAAGAGGAGACTGGATTCTTCATCCTGTGCCCAGGAACATCATGGGAATAGATGGGCACTTGGTTGAAGTTCCTGAGAATTCACTGTCCACTGTTCACCTATCCTCACTTTTGGTCCCCACCTCCACTTCCTATACACAGGATCCTCTGGCATTCCGGATACACCTTCATCCACAGGAGAAAGCAAACTAAGGGTGGTCCTCTTGTGGGGTCTATATCCCCAGGCCTCTTATTTTCACCCTTTACTCCTACACCTCTTCTTTTTATTTCTGCACCTACATTTCCTAGCCAGGGCTGCATCTAGCAATAATAGTTGTTTATTGAGCATATTTAGATAATGTGTTACCACTTCCTATGCATTACTAAACAACAACCCTCTGACGTAGGGTTTATTATCCATGTTTTACAGATGAGGAGTTTATTATCCATGTTTTACAGATGAGGAAACTGAGGCACAGAGACATTAACTAATTTTCCCAAGGCCATGGAGCTAAGAACTGGCAGGCTCAGGTTTGTCTGATTCCAAAGCCTCTTGTCTTCTTGGTTAATAATATCTCCGAGATATATAGTGTAGTAGTTAACCCTAGAGCCAGACCACTAGCTGTGTGACTCTGGACAAGCTGTTTGACCTCCCTGTGCCTTAGTTTCCTCATGTAAAATATAAAATTGTAAAATATATAAAATGTAAAATCTTCACATGCAGATCCAGAAATGTCCTCACTTGACGTTGAGGTCCTGGAGGTTAGCTGGCCTGCCCAGGATTTTGCGGCTGGTGGGGAAGCCAGGCCAGAGGCAACTTCTGGACCCCTGCACTGGACCTCTCCTCTCTCACTCTGTAAGCATACTGAGACAGGTGGCCCAACCCGGGTTCGAAGACATCTCGTCAGGAGCCAAACTCATGAGTTTGCTGTGTGCAGGCTCACACAGACAACTGACTCAGCAGAACTGGCTAGTTCTGAATGTCTAGACCCAGATTCTACAGGCAAGAAAAAATATAACCAGTGAAGTTACAAATGCCCATTGCACACATACAAATGTTTCTAAGATACGAACCTTGGAGTGACTACGTCTGACAGCCTGGTCTCTAAGGATGTGATGTTGAGGGTCTTACCTACAGTCCTTCGACACTCTGAGGGTAAGGGAGCAAAGCTTGGAGCCTTGACTAAATTAGAGCTAACCTAGAGCTGATGATGACTCAGGCCCCACCCTCCTAACATGAAAATGAGACATAGTCTGGTCATAAAGCTTCTGCTTACCCCCATCCTCAGGATGCACCAGGGACCTCTTCACCTGCCCTGCCCTCTGCTTTCATGTCTTCCCTTTTTAATGAGCCTTCTTTTTTTGACTACCATAGCCAATCCTAGAACCTCGACTCTTTATGACATTCCTGTACGGTCAGATATCTCATTCTGTTGTCAGACCTTGGGTTCCTCCCATTCTTGGTTGGAAAATGCAGGCAGCACACCTTTGTCACCTTTAGTCATTACCACTCTTTGTGGTACAGGCTTAGGTAACCCTGGCTGCGTTTCATTCTCATCTCAGAGAAAACACAAATAGGACTACAAACGCATTGAAGAGGACCATAGATTATTTTTTAAATGTCTTGGGTTGGGTGTACAGGGGATTATGTACATACCACACGGCAGACTATGTTGAGGTCCCTTTAAGCTTTGACTTCTCTTGTCCCAAAGTTGTTTTCCCTTCATCCACTAAGTCTCTTTGCTGCTGCTTATTGTCCCCCTTTGCCCCAGCCTCTCTCTCCCTGTCCAGAGTCTCTGGCCTTGAGTCCATTCTAGAGAAATATAGGTCTCTACTAACCTTCTTAACCCATCACCCTCGTTAGCAAAACAAACTCTCAGTGTTTCTTTCCTTACCCACTTTCCTTCTCCAACTGAAGGAAGGGATTTCACCCTTCTTAGAAAGGAGTAGGAAAGATATGGAAAAATATTGTTTCATAATGTGAAAGAGGAAGAGGTTGAACATATATCCCGCAACCATTATATGCCAGAGATATTCTCATTTCCTGCCCAAGTTAGTACGTGTTATTCATACAGGAACACGGCAACTTGCTTAAGGACAGGGCCATTTCTTCAGGGAATGAAACCAGGTTGGCTTGGCCACAGAATTATGGCTCCAAAGGTGTTTTCTAAATATTTCAATTAGGTGCCAACCATTAGAAATAAGATCTGACCCCAAAATATTGACATCTGGATTCGCTTGAAAAATTGGAGTTTTGGCATGCCTGGCCTGACTATAGTCAGAGCTTAACCGGAGTTACTACTCCTACCTTCCTTAGATGGGGCCTGCATGCCACAGTGTACCACCACTCTCTATTGTGCTTTTCATACCAAAGGAGAATCAACTGCCATCTATCAACATGCTTGTACTATTTCCTTATGGTAAATAGAAAATTAAATTTAAACATAGGTAAATAAGAGATCTTGGGGGTTGTGCCCCTTGCTCCTACCCACTGGTTCATTGATCTCACTTGCCTGGCCCCTGTAAGCACTCAAGGTTGTGAGCCTACATAACTGAAAGCTGTTTTTCTACCTTCTCATGGTTCTGGTGACATTGTGTGGCAGACATGTCACAATTCCCGATGGATTGAATGACCAGATTAAATCCCACAGGCCAGGGGACAGCCTCGCTGTCTAATGTCTTCTCTCCTGCACTCTCCCTCCCTCTTTCCTGCTGCTGCCCAAGAGAAGTAGCCCCTCCTTGGGGTGGGCAGGAGAGGCACTGACAAAGCAACAAATATTGTCATAGGACATCTGTTCTAGATTTTCCGGTACACCTAATTATGCCTCTTAAAATAAGGATAATTTATTATTTGGGCAATCAAATGTGGTCTAATTCTTATGCCTTTATAAATATTTTCATATAAATAATTTTAAGAATTAGGGAAGGGGTCTTCCCTGGTGGTGCAGTGGTTGAGAATCTGCCTGCCGATGCAGGGGACGCGGGTTCGTGCCCCGGTCCGGGAAGATCCCACATGCCACGGAGCGGCTGGGCCCGTGAGCCACGGCCGCTGAGCCTGCTCGTCCGGAGCCTGCGCTCCACAACGGGAGAGACCACAGCAGTGAGAGGCCCGCATACCGCAAAAAACAAACAAACAAACAAGAAAGAATTAGGGAGAAAAATTCATTGTCACACTACCTGTCTAGATTTTATATGATAGCTAAACTATACAGCTCCTTTCCCAATAAAATTGGTACTTGCTGGGGAAGCACAAAGAATCCTAAGGCTCAGGTGACTGGGTGATGTTAAGGCTGGGGAAATAAGATATGTATCCCTCAAGTATCCTTGGAAAAATGATGATTTTATTTCTTATTTGTGCCTACCTCTCTCTCTAGTCTACTTCACCTTTCTTTTATACCCCATTTAACTCCCTACTGGTTTCTAATAAATGTACCCTCTCCCTCTCATTAGACCAGAACAGTTTGAGGACGGAGTGTACCTTCTTTTCCTTTTTTAGTGCCATTAGTTCCTCACGTGGTACCCAACTTGCAATAAGCTGAAAACTGCTCTGTGAATGAATGAAAATATTTTTCCGCTGAGTAGAAACTCTCAAACCTTCCATCACTTTCCCCTCTCACAGCTCTTCCTCACTGCTCCCCCTTCATGTGGAGGGAGACCCTGAGTGGGGTGGGGACACTGGAAGAAAGAAGCCAGAACCAAACCCACCTGCAGTTTTTCCCACTTCTGAAGGAAGCGGGGTATGCAGGAGCATCATTGCATCATGACTGTGATGCTGGTGTGAGCTGGGGGGTGTGGGTTCACAGGAAGGGGTGGCCAGCCGGACGACTGGTCCCTCACTGCTGTGCACCCACTGTGAGGACTAACCCAGCTATTTTAATGGATGGCCTGAAATAGCCTCATGCCCTCCTCAAACTAGTCCACTGGCATCTTATCCTTAATGCTTTAAAAATGAAGTTACCACAGCCATCCCCACACCTGCTGGTTCTCTTTCATCTCCTTGTAAGAAGACCTCCCATATTCATCCAATTCTTTCCATTCGTTGCCACCATCCTATTGGTGTTACTGAACTCAGGTTCCGCTGCTCAGCCATCTAATACTGACAGACAAGTGTTGAGTAAAAGGAAAGATAGCTTTATTGAGGAGGCCAGCAATCTTGGGAAGAAGGTGGACTCATGTCCCAAAGAACCAACTCCCCACTGCCCAGGCTTTGCTCAGAGGTAATAGAGTAAGTCCTCTACATACAAACGATTTCTGTTGCAAGAGCGCGTTCGTAAGTCCAATTTGTTTGTGAGTCCAACAAAGTTACCCTAGGTACCCAACTAACACAATCGGCTATATAGTACTGTACTGTAATAGGTTTATAATACTTTTCACACAAATAATACATAAAAAACAAACACAAAAAATAAAGAAACCATTTTTAATCTTACAGTACAGTACCTTGAAAAGTACAGTAGTGCCATACAACAGCTGGCATACAGGGGCTGGCATCCAGTGAACAGGAAAGAAGAGTTACTGACTGGAGGAGGGAGAGGAGGTGGGAGATGGTAGAGCTGAAGGATCGTCAGCAATAGGAGACGGAGGGCAAGCTGCAATTTCAGTCACGCCTGACATTGATGGCACAGGTTCTGGTTCCTTGCTGGATTCGATTCTATCTCCCCTCCTGAAAAAGAGATCCAGTGATGTCTGGGTTGTAGCTCTTCTTTCCTCATCATAGATGACACGGTAGCACTGGATTGCTTCTGAACGGCTGCTGCAACCTTTGTGTGCCATTCTATGTTCGGGTCTTGTGCCTCAAAAACTAACAGTGCCTCCTCAAATAAAGAAAATCCCCTCGCCATTTCCTGTGTTGTGAATCTCTTCGGTTCTTCCCAGTACCAGCTACATCACTGCTGCTTTTACTCTTGCCTCCAGACATCCTGGGCTTGAAATAAAGTTACTGCACTACTGTACTCTATACAGTACTGTACAGTACAGTACACAAAAGCACAACCACTTGTAGAGGATACACGCACAATGACAATGTACGGCAGACACGTGAACTAACTTATGTGATTAGACATGTGAACGCATGTTCGCATCTTTGAAAGGTGGCATCTTGAAGGTTCATATGTAGGGGACTTACTTTCATATGTAGGGGACTTACTGTATAGGGAAAAGAGGAAAAGGACTACTCACTGAGGAGAGGGTTGAGGGGTGAGTGATTGGCTTGTGGACATTCTTCTGATTGGTTGGTGGTGAGGTAACTGGGAGTCAACATCATCAACCTTTTGGTTCTAACTGGTCTGGGGTCTACGTGCATATAGTAGACTTGGTGGGAGTTTCAGTATCTGCAAAACAGCTCAAAGGATGTGGCTCAGAATGTTATCTAGAGGAGGAACCAAAGGTACTTGATTTTGTTGAATGGTTAACTGTTATTATTTTGTCTTGTCCATTTTCCCATGTTTTTGCATTTTCTCACTTACTGATTAAATTTATTCTTTGGAGCTCAGGAAAGGCCTAGGAGGCTAAAGTTTTTCTATAAACAAGAGGCAGGCAGAAGACATGGAGGGGATCTGTCCAGGGGAGGCCCCACTGCATCCTGCTCGGTGACAATAAGGCTAGGGTGACAACTCAAGAGCCCCAGATGAGTCAGTCTCCCTACTCCTACCTTGCCTATCTCCAACCCTTTTTCCATTTAGTAGGCAGGACTATTTTTTTTTTTTAATGTAAATCAGCTAATTCCCCAGTTCAGGACCCTTCAATGGTTTCCTTTCACACTTAGAATGAAAACTCCAGGCTCCTTCCCCTGGTTGCATGATTTGGCCTCATTTTCTGCCAGTGTCCCCTTCTCCCCATCATTCTATAGCATCCTGGCCTCCTCACGGGCAGGCTGTCTGCTCTCTCTGCAATGATTCCCTTTCACCCTGTCTTTGGAGGCTCCTTCCTAAGAGAGGAAGTCCCCTTGCCACCCCCAAGCACCACCACACTGTCCTGCTTCATTTTCCTCCTGGCACTTAGTATTAACTGCAATTATCGATTCCACTTATTCCTTTACTTGTTTATTACCCACCTCCTCCATGTTGCAAGATGTAAACAGCACACAGATTTCCAAATACATTGTTTGGGGTCTTTCCTTGCCTTTGGTGAGAGGACCCCTGAAACTGTAGTTGCATACATAAACTCTTTAAAGATGAAATCAGCAACCTCAGAATAGTTCATTTTAGTCAGAGAAAAGATTAAAGAATTATTGTTAACTTTTTCAAGGAATGACAATGGCATTGTGATCATACATCTAAAAAGTCTTGATCTTTTAGAAATATATATTAAAATATTTAATACTTCTATATTGACATGAGACAACGTCTGAGAATTGCTTTAAAATAAATCAGAACAGGGCAATGGGGGATGGACATGGATAGGAGAGTTGATGAATTGGCTGTAAGTTGATAATTATGGAAGTTGAGTAATACATGCATGGGAGTTCATTACATTAGTCTTTCTACTTTTGTATAAGTTTGAAATGTTTCAAAATAAAAAGTAAGAAAGAAAAAAATTCTTACAACATTTTCTGAAAGCCGTCATAGACGTAAAGGCTCTTTCATTTAGACAGAGACACACTGTCTGCACTTCAGATCATGCCAACTCAAGTTCATCCTTGGATTGGGCTATGCACATCTCATTTTAACAGCTGGCAGAGGCCCACTGTGCACTTCCAGAATGTAAGCCCTGAGAACAGGGAACTTCCATGGTGTTCCTGGATGAACTCCAAGCCCCCAGACCGGTGACTGACTGGAAAAAACCAGGCACTCAGTAAACATTGTTAAACACATAAATAAAGTACCCATTTCAGTTCATGTCACCCTTATCTTCCCTGTCACTCTGACTACAACTTTGAGATCACTGCTCTCCTTCTCTGGACCACCTCTCTCACATGGAGCCCTTTGGTGCATTCCAGTGTCAATGTCCTTCATCACCACTCACCTCCACCATTGCAACAGTCCAAACTGGTCTCTTTATTCCAGCCCTTCCCCTCGCTAGAGCATGCTTTGAATGTTACCAGAGAGTTCTTTCTGAAGCACATTGAAAAATCTACTTGAAAACTTTCCCTGGTTCCCCAATCTGGCCCCTTATTAGTAATAAACATATTTTATATTTTCACAATGCCTTCTAGATGGCAAAGCTCTCTCACATGTGTTTTGATTTAATCCTCATGGTCCTCTGAGGCAGAAATCTCTCTCCCCATTTTACAGCTGAAGAAACTGAGACTAAAAGACTCAAAATTAAACAGTGATGGAGTATGGACAAGAATTCAGTGCTCTACAGAATAAGGAGTTAATGGGAAGGAATGTGACTTGGTTGTGGGTTGGAGTAGGATATAGACAGGGTGTATTGTTAGGTTGTCCACATCTTTTGTGGGTTCTTCTATTTTGTGTGTGTGTGTGTGGTGTGTGTGTGTGTTCTTTTAGCAAAGCTGCCAGGTAGGAGGTGAAGCACACTTTCCGACAGGTGGGCTGGCAGGGCTGAAAGAGGCTGGGAGGGAGAGCTTTCTAGCAGTGGCTGAGCGTGGACCTCTCAGCCAGGAGTTGTGTCTACACAGGACCTCCAGAGGCTTGCTGTGTAGTATGCTAAGCTAAGGTAGTTCTCTCACGGCTCCTTCAAAGAACCTGCAGTGAAGGCTAGCAGGTCACAAACTGGAGGCTGTGAGCCAGGAGCTATTGGCAGCTGTGACATTTTAGAAGTGTAAAAAAATTTCTGAGCCAACATTTACAAATGTCCAGAGTCTATGTGGCTTAAAAATCGGAAGATCTGGCGTCCAAGGCCTGTCTTCCGGCACAGCCCCCCTGGGCTGAGCCACGTGACAGCTGCCCTCTGAGAAAGGACTGAGTCTCAAGCCCAGACTACACTGATCAACTTCTCCATCATGCCTTCTGGCTCCTGCAAGCATCTGAGTTTGGGACCCTAAAGCTTTATTAGCTTTCAGACATTTGGAACAATTGCTACCCTCACATTAGGTAGGGCCAGAAGGTTGCAGAGGTCTTTGGATTATTGAATCTTTTCAATGAGAGTATATTATCTGTTTGTAAAATCCATGTGGATAAAGAGAGAAATAATCATCGAGTACTCTTCCTGCAAGTCCACAGCTGCCTAACTCATACTTCTTCTACTTTATGATCCAGCACACTTCCCTGTGACGCAGGCATTCAGGGTGCGCCCATCTACCCGGGTCCCTGTCTCTGAGCTCATGCTGTCAACAGGAACATCCTTCCTGCGCACTGGAAACCCATGTCAGATTCATCTTTACATCCTTTATTTTCTACTCATTTGCAAACATATCCATATATGATTCTTTTTAACCTAAATGAGGTCATACTTTAAACACTGATCTTCAACTAGAATGCAAACTCTTTTTTTTTTTTTTTTTTTTTTGGCAGTACGTGGGCCTCTCACTGTTGTGGCCTCTCCCGTTGCGGAGCACAGGCTCCGGACGTGCAGGCTCAGCGGCCACGGCTCACGGGCCCAGCCGCTCCACGGCACGTGGGATCCTCCCGGACCGGGGCACGAACCCGCGTCTCCTGCATTGGCAGGCGGACTCTCCACCACTGCGCCACCAGGGAAGCCCTAGAATGCAAACTCTTGAGGACAGGAATTTTGCCTGAATTGTTCATTGTTATATCTCATGTACCTATACCACTGCTTGACATATAAGTGCTAAATAAATATTTGTTCCATGAGTAAAGTGAAAAAGTAAACTTGTTTTCTTGCTCATAATGTCTGAGAGATCTTTCCATGCCAGTAGATACAGAGATCTATTGACTTCTTCTGAATGGCTGCATACCAGTCCATGGTATCAGTTACTGTAAATAAACACCTTGGTGGCATTTATATTCTTTCAAATTTTTCATTATTTTAAACAGCATTGGGAATGATTGTTTCTCCTTATGCATAATATGACTTGCGCAAGTAATTTTTGTAGAAATAATTCTTGGAAGTGAACTTTTGGGGTCAAATTGTAAACTTTTGGGGTCAAAATTTAAAAATTTTTGAAATGTAGCCACTTGGTGCTCTTAAAAGGCCCGGCCAATCTATAGTTCCAACAGCAGGGTATGAAAAGTGTCTTCTTCTCTATTGCCTTGCTAACCCTAAATATTACCTATCTGTTTTATTTGGCCAAATGGATTTTAGCACCTTTATTTTCCAGGGGAAGAAAAGGAGGGAAGACAGAAGGAAAGTGGGAAAAGAGGAAATGAGGCGGGTACATGTGAAGGAAGTGAAAATGTGCCTTGTTGGATTCCATGGGGAGAAAATTGACAAGAGGTATTTCATTTTGATTCTATAGATTTTATAAGATGAATGCTAAATCTGGACTATATTATTGGCCATTGGTGCTTATCTCTGAAATACTTCTGGGAAAGTTGTCAGAACATAGGAAATTGTTGCCAAGAAAAAAAAAAAGAAGGAAAATTATAATTAGATCCCTATAAACATTGCAAGATTATCACCATACACGTGAGGAACAAAATTGTTTTCAAGGAAATTTTAGCTATTTTGTTGTATATGATATTCACAAGAACCTGTAGGTGTGTTTCTCCATTTTTATTGATTCTCTAAAGCACAGAAAATCCAAGCGAGTAGCCTAGCATCACTCAGTCAAAGGCAAAGACAAGACTTAGAACCCTGCTTCTGACTCTCAGCCCAGTTCTCTTTCCTCTATGGTCTGCACAGTTATTAAACCACCTTTCAGTCAAATGTGGTCCACAGAAGCACATCAGAGATTTTTTTTCAGCTCTTGCAACATGACACCTTCAACATATTGTTTAGAGCTGGTCAGTGCTGACATGAAATCGTGGCTCTGAGAAGGAGAAAATGGTGAGTTGCTAAGAGCTTCTGTGTGTGTGCTTAACTCAAATCTATTATATCCCAAATGGTGTAGAGCCTCTGGAATGATCATTGCACTCAGTAAAATTAATACACGTAGCTTTCAGATGCAAGGACTCCTCAACTTGGGGTCCAGTTTTAAAACAAAAAATATAAATAAACAAACAAACAAAATACTTGACTAGATTATGTTCTCGAGGGCAAAAATGATTTTATTCACCTTTGTCTTGCCAAGCATGTGCTTGGCATACAGAAGGAGTTCAAATGTCTGTTGGATAGTTAAAATAATAAAATGCTCATATTTAAAAACATGAAAAGCAATAACTTCTCTGGAGTTTCTGAAGAGGAAGACAAACAGTTGCATAAAAATTCTTGCACATGCGCAGAGTCTCTGCATTCTCTGAGATGTGTGGATGTATTGATATAATAATTAAGAGCAGAGGCTTTAAAGCCCAGATTTCCACAAAAAGTCTGTTCAAGGCAATTTAGGATTTCTCTAACCCTCTCCTCAAAATCCTCCCAGGCTCCTTCCACTGCCTGCATGCCTACATTTTTAGATATTTATTTCAGCCACACTTCGTTTCCAGGTACCAAAATCGGTATTAGTTACCTGTTGCTGCCTAATAATTTATCATAAAATTAGCATCTTAAAATAACAAACGTTTACTGTCTCACAGTTTCTGTGTGTCTGGAAACTGGTGTGATGAGCTGGGAGTCTCACACTCAGGGTTTCTCACAAGGATGCAGTCAAGATGTTCGCTGGAGCTGCAGTCATGAAGGCTCACAGGGAAGACCCACTTCTGAGCTCACTCACTTGACTGTTGGCAGAAATCAGGTCTTCTCAAGTTGTTGACCAGACATCAAGACCTTGCCACACCATCCTCTTGATGGAGCAGCTCACAACCTGGAAGCTGGCTTCCCTCAGAGCAAGAGTCAGAGAGCAAGAAGGATGCTCAGGACAGAAGTTACAGGCTTTTTGTTATGTAATCTTGGCAGTGACACTCTACCACACTTGCCATATTCTGTTTATTAGAAGTGAGTCACTAGGACCAGCCCACACTCAGGGGAGGGTCACACAAGGGTATGGATACTGGAAGATGGAGTCACTGGGGGCCATCTGCCACTTACACCAGCTTAACATATGTACCTTCCATTCTTTCCTTCCTTCCTTTTCCCATTCTCCCTCATTTCCTCTCTACTTTCTTCCAGCACTTACTGTGAGTTTACCACCACCAAGGAGCTACACCAGGCTCTGGGAACACAAAGCCTGAGAACACTGAGGTGCCCAGCCTAGAAAGAGCCAACAAAAATAACCATTTCCCAAGCTCAGTCTCTCACTCATTTGGCCATACACATGGACGTCCTAAACCTTTTCTTGCTTTCTTTCTTTTTTCAAATTGAAGTATAGTTGAGTCACAATACTGTGTTAGTTTCAGATGTACAGCAAAGTTTTTCAGTTACATAATACATATTTTTTTCAGATTATTTTCCATTATAGGTTAGTACAAGATATTGGATATTGTTCTCTGTGTTATACAGTAAGTTCTTCTTGCTTATCTGTTTTACGTATAGTAGTTTGTATCTGTTAATCCCATACTCCTAATTTATCCCACCACCCCTTCTCTTTCCCTTTCGTGGAATCTAAAAAATATTACAAATGAGTCTATGTACAAAACAGACTCACAGACATAGAAAACAAACTTGCGGTTACCTAAACATTTTCTTATTCAATGTTTTCTTTAAGTTGATTCGCCTCTAAACTCTGACCTCATCTTAAGCCAGTCCTTAACACTGGCTGTCCTTTAGCAGCGCATCAGGAGGCTATTTAGCCTATGGGTGAAGATGTGGTCCACAGGGGGCAGTTCTTCCCATCACCCCACAGTTGCTTTTCCACCCACTTACTCCCACCCCTCCCCGAGGGGTCACCAGCAGGGAGGTGGCTGCTTCCCTGGGAGGAGCCTACTCTCCTGCCCCTGCAGCTCTAAGCTCCGCCCCCTCTTAGTGCCCCTCCCCACCCGCGGTGTCCCCGCACCTGCCCCTTTCATCAGTGAAGGGGCAAAAGGACTTTGCTGCAGCCACACACAGCTCTCATGTACGAAAAAGAAACTCCTTTGCTTTCTTACAGAGATGGAGCATTACTGTGGGCGCTTGTGACCCCCGGTGGTTGAGAAGGGAAAATACAAGCAGTGGAGTCTAGGAGGCTGCAGTAGCAGCCTTGAAGTAGCAGCCCTGGAGTCTCCACTGACACTGTGCACAACGGTGTCCACAGAGGGTGAAAACACACACACAACGATGAAACACCCTGCCTTTCGCCTCGTGTTAAGCAGCTTTATTCACTTCTAAGCAATCAGCACCTCCACTAGTACAAAAACGTCCAGAAGATACAAATGCCTCTATTGTATCTGCATTTTTGTCCCCAGTGTTTTGGAGTAAGATGTTGGGGGAGCTTCTCAAACTTCCCTGGTACCCTACTGGCCAGGAGGACTAATCTATATCTCTGGGGGCCTGGGGGGATAGTCCTAAGCTGCAGTAGCCAAAACAAAATTGTTTTGAAGTTTCATGATTTATTATAAAAAACTCATGTGAATGCTGCATTCCAAGCACTAATATATCACTATATTTAACATAAAATGATATTTTAGCCAACTCTCTGAATAAAATCAACTCTGTAGAAGGATTCATCATCTTTATGCAAAGCACCTTACCCATGACCCCTGGGCCTAAGGGTCCCCAGTGTGAAGGGCCTAGAGATCATGGTCCTCAAGGAGCCAGGCTCCTCTGGGTCCAATCCCAGCTCTCCTGCTTCCTGTCCATGTCACTCTGGCAAAGTAACTCCCTGCTCTGAAACAGTTTTCTTATCTGTAAGAGCAATGTGAAGCTCTGAGCTCTGGAGAGAGCCAGAACTGCCGAGACTGGTGATACCATTATCCATACAGTGTTTTACAAGTTACCAAGCATTTCCGTGTGTTACCTTATTTGGATCAGGCACCTCGATGTGGAAGGAAGCCAGAAACCTAGGCTTGTGCCCGGAGGGACTCTGTGCTCCCTGGCAAGTGATTTAACCTTTGAGAGCATCTATAGACTCACGCGTGAATGACCTGTGATAATGATGTTGCAGGTTATTGGGATAATTAAGCATAATTTCCTCCCTACCTTTCATGAGTTCTTTTGGCTGGCCTAATGATTAAACTGACACAAGACAGCTTAACAGGAGAAAAGAAAAAAAACAAATTTCATTCATATGCACAGAAGTCTTATAGAAATAGGACAATAGGAAATGACCAAAGTATCATTTTTGGACAAAGAAACTTTTGTGAAGATTTGACAAAACAAAGGGGCTTGTGCTTGGGGCAGCAGACTCATGAAGAAGTAACAAAGTCTGTCTATACAGCTTTCTTAGCCTTTAATTCCCTGACTCTGGTGATAAGGATGCTTTTTATCTTCCTGGCATGGGGAGGACACCTTTACACGGGAGATTTATTTCCTGCATTTGGGGGAAAGAGAGGGGTCAGGAATTTTGGGTTTTGTTTTTTTTTAATCTCATTTTTCCCCCACAGGCTCTTTCTCAAGTAACTTTAGTTCGAAATAATCAATATGACATTGAGGCATATTTGGGGGCAGCTTGCCCTGGGACCCAGCAACGTCTGTAACATGGGCAAATCTCAGTAAGCAGTCAGTTTCTCTGGTGCCTGGAAGCAGCTGCTGAGTGTGGGTAAGCACACCAGCTCTGCGGCCAGAATGGCTCAGCTCCTACTAGCTGGGTGACCTTGGGCAAGTTACTTAACATCTTTCTGCCTCAGTTTCCTCATCTGTCGGAGAAGTATGAAAACAGCATCCTCTCAGAGGGTTGTGAAGATAAATGACTTGATAGAAGACACACTCACAATAGTGGCTGGCCCATAGAATGTTAAGGATTCCAGTAGGTATTTGTGTGTAGTTGATTGGCCATAGGGAAACAGAGGCTTAGAGAAGTTCCCCTCAAAATCAACATGCCTTCCTTTCCCCAAGTGGAATATCCAGGATTTGAATCCAGATAAAGATTCCAGATCTAGTCATATTTTCGCTGTTCTCCAACAGGGTCTCCTGGGAGTAGGGGCTGTGCACTCTACATTAATTTATCCTCCACTGGAAGCCTCATCTCCCTAGAGTGGGCCCATGGAGGCCAGGGTTCACACAGTATTCCCTAATATAAACAGCAAATCTTCTCAGGCTAATTACTTCTAGTTCATGAAATAATGCATTATTGCTTCCTGGAGAGGTTGGAAGATAGACAAAAGCCCTGTGTTTAATGGAATTTCTGTCTGAGACTAAGCAGCCCTCTCAGTTACCTTAAGATACTATAGGGAGCCAACACCATTGTTCTGATACCTAATACCTGCCTGGGCTCAAAAGAGTTACAGAACGTAAAAGTAGAAAGAGATTGTAGGTCATTTCCTCCAAATATAGAAGGGGATTGAGGTCCACCGAACTTAGAGCCCTGACGCACACTCTTATATCTGTTTTGATCTATTCTATGTAATAACCAGAGACTTCCTCATCTGGGCTCCACCAAACACTTTCCCCCACCTATTAACGCTGCCTACACCCACCCTCTGTCATTCTGTGTCCAAATGTCTTCTCATTTCCCTGAAAGACTCCAAATCTCCCTCTGCTC
Source organism: Platanista minor (assembly GCA_004363435.1). Lineage (NCBI taxonomy): Eukaryota > Metazoa > Chordata > Mammalia > Artiodactyla > Platanistidae > Platanista > Platanista minor. The sequence continues at coordinate 19,379 of RJWK010027591.1, forward strand.
TTGCTCTCTCCATGACCTTCCTCCTACTTACTACAGAGAGAAAGTAGAAGCCATGAGGGGAAATGCCTGTAACTTCCACGGATGCACCAGCCCCTCCTTGCCTGTCCCTGGAGAAGAGGGGTCTCTTCCAGTGCAGTGTCTGGGTATCATGCCATCCTGCCGTCTTAAGGAACTTATACCATATTGGTTTCCTCGCTTTCTCATAAATCTCCCACATCACCCTCTGCTGGTTCCTTCTACAGTAAGTCCCCTACATACGAAGGAGTTCTGTTCCGAGAGCGCGTTCGTAAATCCAATTTGTTCGTTAAGTCCAACAAAGTTAACCTAGGTACCCAACTAACACAATCGGCTATATAGTACTGTACTGTAATAGGTTTATAATACTTTTCACACAAATAATACATAAAAACAAACACACACAAAAAAGAAACCGTTTTTAATCTTACAATACAGTATCTTAAAAAATACGATAGTACAGTACAACAGCTGGCATACAGGGGCTGGCATCCAACGAACAGGCAAGAAGAGTTACTGACTGGAGGAGGGAGAGGAGGTGGGAGATGGTAGAGCTGAAGGATCGTCAGCAACAGGAGACGGAGGGCAAGCTGCAATTTCAGTCACGCCTGACGTTGTTGACACAGGTTCTGGTTCCTTGCTGCATTCAATTCTATCTCCCGTCTTGAAAAAGTGATCCAGTGATGTCTGGGTAGTAGCTCTTTTTTCCTCGTCATAGATGGCACAGTAACACTGGATTACATTCTGAATGGCTGCTGCAACCTTCGTGTACTAACTTACATGATTGGACATGCAAACACACGTTTGCATCTTTAGAAGTTCACAACTTGAAGATTCGTATGTAGGGGACTTACTGTAATCAAAATTTGCACATGGTCCTGCCTCTCCCATCTTTAAGAACCAATGAAAATCTTCATTGATCTCACACCTCCCTCCAGCCACTTCCTCACCCTTCTCTTCTCCAGGTTTCAGCCAGTTTTCTCCAGGTTGTCCAAGCTCATGGCACTCCATTTCTTCACCTCTCATCCTTCACAACCCCCTCAGTCAGCCTCACACCCTCACTGCACAGCCAACAAGGCCATCACCAAGGTCGCCAACAGATGACTGCTATGTCAATGTATTCATGAATTCAAGGTATGTAATGGAATATCTGCTGTGCTGCGCACACAGTCCCAGGCACTGAGAATACACTGTAAACAAATAGCAAAGATCCCTGTCCTCATGTGGTTCACCAGCTGGTCATGTAGGAGTGCAAAGGTCACATTTCAGTCTTTATTTTCTTACAGAAACTCAGGTCTGGCTGCTCACCACTTGAAAGCCCATACTCGAGAGGCAAGTATTGGTAGAAAGGAAAGTCTGCTTTATTTGGGAGGCCGGCAACAGTGGGAGAGGCGGACTTATGTCCAAAGGCCAACTCCCCACTGCTGATCAGTGGGCAAGAGTTTTTAAAAGAGATTTTCAGGAGCTTATAGGAAGAGGGAGGGGGCTACATGCAGAAACAGTAGAGTCAGCTCTGACAGTCATCTTGAAGTTAATCATACAGTGGTCTGCTCAGTGTCGTATTGATTGTTTTAAGTACAGTTAATCTTCCGTTCCATTTCTTTGAGGCCACTTCTCAGAATTGTGTCGGCTTATGTAATGGTTACAATCTGGTCATCATGTAGTTAACTTCCACCTGGTGGGGGTTTCAGTATCTACAAAACGGTTCAAAGGATATGGCTCAGAATATTATCTGTACCGCTTGAGAGGAGCTAAAGGTCGTTGACTTTGTTTAATGAATAAACTATTATTATTTTGTCCTGTTTGACTGCTTTTCTTTTGTTTCTGCATTTCCTCACTTCTCTGATTAAATTTATTCTTTGACTAAAGTTTTTCTACAGACAAAAGGCAGGCGGAGGACATGCAGGGGTGGCTCTGTTCTGGGAAGGTCCCATAGGGTCCTGCTCTGTTTCAATATTACTTCATCTTCAATGGAATCTAATCACTCACTTATTTTTTTTTTAATGTCTTGTGCTGGGCATCACTTCTCTTAAATGGCTGATATAGCTCAGATTCCTTTTCATCCTATCTGATTTTAAATTTTTTCATTCAACAAATTTTTATTGACTACAAAGTATGTGCCAAGCACTCTCTCTGGTGCTGAGAAACAGCAATGAAAAATAGAAAGACAAAAATCTCAGCCTTCATGAGGCTTATGGTTTAGTGGGAAGGTAGATGGAGAGCGCCAGGTGCAAGTGGGGTTAAATAGGGTGATCAGAGTCACTTCACTGATAAAGTGACACGGAACTAAGGACGCAAGCTATGCAGCATCTGAGGGAAAAGCATTACAGGCAGAGGAAACAGCCGGTACAAATGCCCTACTGCAGAGTAAGAGGGTGAAGAGTTGACAATAAGGTCAGAGAGGAAATCAGGTGGGGAAGTGTGTGTGTTAAATTGTGCAGGGCCTTGTGGTCCAGCAGCCTGAGTGAGCTGAGGGCTACTGGAGGGTTTTGAGCCAAGGAGAGAAATGATCTGACATGTGTTCTAAAAGGAGCACCCTGACTGCCTTGTGGGGAACAGGGATGATGGTGGCTTGGACCAGGGTGATGGTGGTATAAGGGTGAGAGGTTATGGAATCCAACAGGGCACTGTGGAGCTCTGCAGGGATCTTCTCCCTGCAGAGAAGAACCCTGACGTCTTCTTCCCAAGGAGAAGAACTCTGACTTCTTCTCCCTGAGGAGAAGAACCATGACTGCTTCTCCCTGAGGAGAAGAACCATGACCTTTTCTCCCTGAGGAGAAGAACCACGACCTTTTCTCCCTGAGGAGAAGAACCACGACCTCTTCTCCCTGAGGAGGAGAACCCTGACCTCTTCTCCCTGAGGAGAAGAACCATGACCTTTTCTCCCTGAGGAGAAGAACCATGACCTCTTCTCCCTGGGGAGGAGAACCCTGACCTCTTCTCCCTGAGGAGAAGAACCATGACCTTTTCTCCCTGAGGAGAAGAACCATGACCTTTTCTCCCTGAGGAGGAGAACCACGACCTCTTCTCCCTGAGGAGGAGAACCACGACCTTTTCTCCCTGAGGAGAAGAACCCTGACCTCTTCTCCCTGAGGAGAAGAACCACGACCTCTTCTCCCTGAGGAGAAGAACAACGACCTTTTCTCCCTGAGGAGGAGAACCACGACCTCTTCTAACTGAGGAGGAGAACAATGACCTTTTCTCCCTGAGGAGGAGAACCCTGACCTCTTCTCCCTGAGGAGGAGAACCATGACCTTTTCTCCCTGAGGAGAAGAACCATGACCTTTTCTCCCTGAGGAGAAGAACCATGACCTTTCCTCCCTGAGGAGAAGAACCACTACCTCTTCTCCCTGAGGAGGAGAACCACGACCTCTTCTCCCTGAGGAGGAGAACCACGACTTTTTCTCCCTGAGAAGAAGAACCATGACCTCTTTTCCCTGAGGAGAAGAACCATGACTTTTTCCCCCTGAGGAGAAGAACCATGACCTTTTCTCCCTGAGGAGAAGAACCATGACCTTTTCTCCCTGAGGAGGAGAACCACGACCTCTTCTCCCTGAGGAGGAGAATCCTGACCTCTTCTCCCTGAGGAGAAGAACCATGACCTCTCCTCCCTGAGGAGGAGAACCCTGACCTCTTCTCCCTGAGGAGGAGAACCATGACCTCTTCTCCCAGAGGAGAAGAACCATGACCTCTTCTCCCTGAGGAGAAGAACCACGACCTCTTCTCCCTGAGGAGAAGAACCACGACCTTTTCTCCCTGAGGAGGAGAACAATCACCTTTTCTCCATGACCTTTTCTCCCTGAGGAGGAGAACCATGACCTCTTTTCCCTGAGGAGAAGAACCATGACCTTTTCTCCCTGAGGAGGAGAACTATGACCTTTTCTCCCTGAGGAGGAGAACCATGACCTTTTCTCCCTGAGGAGAGAGCCCTGTAGTGAGATGCCACTTGGGTGACCCCATATCTTCCCACAGCTCCAACTGCCTTCTGCTCAATGACAGGTCCTACCCAGGCATCTTCTCTGAGCTTCTTCTTGGTGTTTCTATCTGGTTCTTAAAGTCACCTCCAAGTCTGCATGTCTTGCCCCTCTTAGACATGCCACCACCCACCCAGTTGCTAAGCCAGACATTTGGAAATTCACCTTTGATACCACCCCCTGCTTCACCTCCACATTCACTTAGCTCCATGCCTTGGAGTCACCACTTCTCTCCACATCTTCTCTAGGCCACCATTGTGTTGGCACTAGCCTCCCAACTGGACTCACAATGTCCACGCCTGTGCCCCCAATCCCCACCCCTTCCCTAACCTGAGGCAAAGAGGACTTTTAAAAATATAGATTTCAACAGATCATACCCCTGCTTAAAATCCTTAAATGCCTTCCCATGGCTCTTAGATAAATCCTTACTAAACAAAATCCTCACAAAACAAAATTCCAATCATACCCTGAAGTACCTCACCCCTTCCTGTGTCTCCAATCTTTCCCCACACCCTCTCCATCTTTCTCTGTACTCCAGACATGTTAACCTTCTTCGGTTGCTTCCCACTTTAGGGCCTTTGCATGTGATGTTTCTTCTGCCTTGAAGACTCTGTGTCACCCTCTTTACTTTCTATATCCTCTAGGTCTCAGCTCATGTAGCTTTCCCAGGAAGACTTCCCACAAACCATAGATGATGTCAGAGCTCTCTCTCCATATACTCACAACACCTTGGATTTCTCTTTCACAGCATCATCACAACTGGAGAAAATTGTTTAAGTAGCTGTTTAATGCTTATTCATATGTTATGCTCTGTATCCTGTCTGTATTCTCATCATGGTATCTCCCATGTCAAGGACAGTGTGGGCAACAAAGAAAGGGCCTTTAGACATTAACAAGAAGGTCACTGCCTGGCTCATGCTCCTGCCCTGCTCCGGTGATACCTCTTCTTATGGCACAAGGAGTCTACAGGACCAAGGGAGTTGTCTATTCAAAGCTCTGTCCTCCTTCTGGATGCCCAGGACCCTGGAATTATCTACCTCAAAGGCCTGGGATCCACTTAGATTGCCCCTGTAAACACCTTTTACCTGAGTTTCCCCTCACAAGGGTAGATGATGCCATCAGGGTGAGCCCCCTCTAGGCCTGGGGTGGGTGATGCCGCACAGTGCAGTTGGGACATGCAAGCTAGAGCATCCTTATGCCTGTGTGCAAGGACACAGTGTACAGACTGACCTGGGATGGGAAGAGAAGGTATCAGGCCATGGGCGGGGTCAAGGTCAGCAGTCCTGCCACATTTGGGCACAGAACTCTGAGAATTCCAAGAATTCTAAATTCAAACCAGGCTTTCCAGGTCAGCTTGAAAGCAAAGAAATCATTTTATGTAATGACTTGTTACCTCGATTTAGAATTGTTGAATGGACACATGCTATGTGGATCTCTATTTGTGTTCTAGCCCAGAGCCTGATAATGTTTTGTTGAATAGGAGATTTTATCCCTGGATCTCAGCCCAACTCATGGAGTGACTAGATGAAAAACGTATGGACGGTTCATGCAAATCAATCCCCTCAATAGCAAATGCATTTTATTTATTTAAAGTGAAGATCCGAGTGTAATCCGAGCTGCTGAGTATAATCTGTCTATAGTGGGTGAGATATTTTTCTCGGGGCTGCTCTGACTTGGATGTGTTCTTTCCATGATTCAATGACAAGCATAATTAATCACAATAGCTAACATTTATTGGGCCCTTATGTTCAGGCACTGTTTTAAGCTCTTTACATGAACTGATTCATTTAATAGTCACAATCCTATGAAATAGGTACTCTTATCATCTTCTTTTCACAGAGGAAAAATTGAGATTCAGAAATGCTAAGTGACTTACCTAAGGTCACACAGCTAGTAAGTAGGAAAGCTAGAATGAAGTTCCCAGCAGCCTGGGCTATATATGTGCAGAAGCCCAAGTCTTCCTGTGCTTCTCCCTTGTTTTCAATTCCTGGGAGCTCTTGGAGTCTAAGCCCGAATCTAAAGGTGTTAGGGCCACACTCCCTAATGCTGAGTTGCCTTTGCAATGTGTGAGAAATAATAAGGGATTAAATATGGAGTTTAATTAGCCAGATGACTAATACCACCCCCACAAGGGAAGCATTCCACCCAATCTCTACATTCAGTCTCCTCTTGTAGCCTTATAGGAATGCAGAGATAGGACAAAGAGCATCTCATTTATTTTCAGTAAAGTTCTTGGACTTTCATTTAATAATTGTGACATCAAGGGGCCTGGATGGGGGAAAAAAATCATAGTTCCTTAAAGGTGATTTTTTTACAGGCTGTAAACTTTAATTAGCAAATATACTGACACCCTGAAAATGCTCTAGTCTCACCTGAGTAGATATTTATTGTGAGGCTGGGAAAACCCAAATCCCAAAGTGAAAACAGAGAAGCCCCTTCCTGTTCTCAGGCAATAGGATCACTGGTAGTAGCTCCAAGGACCCCCAGGGGCAGTCTAAGCTTCAGAGCTGGCGTAAGAGAACTAGGATGGGGGAAAGAGAAGGGAGGCAGGACATAGACTCAAAGCTGTGGATCCTTCAGAGAATTATGACCCCAGCTACATATTTTCAAAAGAGCCATAAAAAGAAACGAAATGGAGATATTTGTAATGAGGTGGATGGACCTAGAGTCTGTCATACAGAGTGAAGTAAGTCAGAAAGAGAAAGACAAATACCATATGCTAACACATATATATGGAATCTAAGAAAAAAAGAAGTGTCGTGAAGGGCCTGGGGGCAGGGCAGGAATAAAGACACAGACCTACTAGAGAATGGACTTGAGGATATGGGGAGGGGGAAGGGTAAGCTGTGATAAAGTGAGAGAGTGGCGTGGACATATGTACACTACCAAACGTAAAATAGATAGCTAGTGGGAAGCAGCCGCATAGCACAGGGAGATCAGCTCAGTGCTTTGTGATCACCTGGATGGGTGGAG
>RJWK010027592.1:0-26355 GCA_004363435.1 Platanista minor
TTTCCACTTACCTCATCTGGTACCCGTGACCCAGGGGCTTGTTTTCATATGAATGAGAATGTCTCTCCGTTTGTTTTTTATGTACTTACCCTCAAGAGCTATTTGTTCTAATCAGTGTCTCTAACAGCACACTCCCCAGCAGCTCCCCTAATTCACAACCTGCCCCTCTGGAGGCCAAGGACAGACATCTCTTTGGACATATGCGAAACATACCCTCCAAGTGGGAAAACTAGAGGACACAAGAAAGACGTGGAACGAGCCTTTCCTGACCTTGGAATGAGGCCCCTGCGAGAGGAGTCTGCACCGATCACCTCTAACTCCCAGCTGGTGGGTCTCTGCTCTTCTCTGCACTATTCGGCCAGGAATGTTCACTCTGCGTCCAAGAGCCTGACTTGCAGACCCGGCACCTGGAGCCAAACTTCCATCAGAATCAGGGAACAAATGAAATGAGCAGGAACCGGCTGAATTGAGGAGAAAGAGATGCTGAGCTGACAAAGCCTGAGTGCTCTCGCAGCCACGGTTTTAATTTGATCCTTGGGCCTCGTTGTTCCAAACGACACGGACAATAAGAAAGGAGGACATCTGGGGGCCAAGACAATGGGCAATTCAGCAAGTGTCCATCTGAAACTTCACCTGTCCCTCAGCCCAGGTCAGGCCTCTCCCGCCTCCGTGCCTCTATTTCCTGAGGTGCAAAACCAGGGCAATTTAAAATCACTTCAATTATTCCCTCAATGAACAAATACGGAGTGAGTATCTACTATATCCCAGCGACTGGGGCCGAGACCTGGGAAAACATAAATACTACAGACCTTCAACTAAAAGCACATGTGCCTCCCTATTGAGAAGCCTTCTGAACTTGCAGAGAGGGCTTCCACTATGAGCCCCACACAGCCCAGGAGGGAAGCAGGAAAGTTCTAGATAGGAACTCAGAGGGAGGGGGCTTCAGCGCTCTGTCCATGCCTTCATAACTGGTCCGTGGCTGGACTGGGCTATGGAATTGAGCCTCCAAGGTTAGAGGGCCAGATGGCCCAGAGGTCTGGAGGTAGACTATGATGGAGGTCTTGGGGGGAAAGTGGGTGCTATAGGCTGGACGTTTGTGTCCCTCAAAATTCATGTTGAAATTTTAACCCCCAAGGTGGTGGTATTAGGAGATGGGGAATTTGGGAGGTGATTAGTTCATGAGAGTGGAGCCATGAATGGGTTCAGTTCTCTTATAAGAGAGGCTTGAGAAATCTCCCTTGCCCCTCCTGCCATGTAAAGTTACAGTGAGAAGAGGCCGTCTATGAGGAAGTGGGTTCTCACCAGACACCAAATCTGCTGGCACCTTGACCTTGGACTTCCATCTTGCTCATTGGAACCTGTGCCCTTGGAGAACTGAGCTTCCACATGTGAAATTCCACTACCCTAAGACGGCATCCCAGAGAGACCACATGTGTGAGCTCTGGATGGCAGCCCCTGCCCAGCCCATCCTTCAGAGAGACACCTGATACATGAGCAAAGAAGCCTTCCAGTGACTCCAGAGTCTTAGCCATTTGAGTCTTCCCAGACCCTTTAGAGCAGAGTAAGCCCTGTCCTCTGTGCCTGTCTATATTGCTGACCCACAGGATCTGTGATATAACATGGTCATTGTTTTACACCCCGAGGTATCGGCATAGTTGTTTTGCAGCAATGAATCAATCACAACAAAGACCTGAGCTGAGGACACTGGGCCAGCCCCAGGTGCTGAGGACGACTCTCTAGTGCACGGCAGGAGAAAGTGGCTTGAGCTCCAGTCATCCCAACACCAGGAGAGACCTGCGGGGAACTTAGATGCTCTCGTACCAGGAAAGGTGAGGCTATGGGGAGGGAAGGACAACTCGTAAGACTCTCGGACTTCCTGGCAGCGGCAAAGTTAGCACTCCCTTGGCAGGTGAGTCTTCTGGTGGTGTTCTACACCCCGCTCCTCTGGCCTTTCCATGGATCTCGGAAGCACCCAACTCCCAGTATTAAATCCTTTTCCACAGACGAGAGCCAGAGTGGCTTCTGATACCTGCAACTGAATCGCGCTGGGGCAGAGTCCATGCACCCTGCTTAGACTACCAAGCAAACGTGATTCCTATCCATTTCAGAGACTGCATCCCAGCCTTTTCATTGACTCTCTGAGATACCCATAATCCTTCCAGTAAGTTCCCTTTGCTTTGCCAAAATTGCTTTCTGTTGTTTGCAACCAAAGAACCCCAACTAAAACACAATTTAAGCTGCAAATTAAATGGACATGTTTTATTTATCCCACTTTTCAGATGAACAGTATAGGAAAGAATGATGATTTCCATAGGATTGGAAGATGTAATTATGAATTTTTTTTTAGTCTTAGGAGTGGCTTTTTTTTTTACAGAAAAGAACACTCAGGAGCTACTTTGGTATTTAAAGTTAATATTCAAATCACTCAAAGTCCTGGTTTTCCTTAAGTTTTTAAGTTCAATTTAGAAATAAGTTCTATTTATAAATCTTTCAAATTTCCACAGAAATGTTTAAGGAGACTTTTATAATATAATTAAATTCCTTTAAATATTTTTAACTGTATGGATAAATCCAGCATACTCAATTTCCTTGCTAAAGTAAGTCAGTGGCTGGCAAACCGAACAACTTTTGCAAGTACTTAAGTAATTCTTAGAAATCTAATAAAGTTTATCAATATGATGGTTAAGTTCTTCTAAATGTTCTGATGTTGTTTATAGACTACACCTCTTTTGCACTTTTCAGCTTAAAATCTGAATTAATTATTCAGTGCTCTAATAAGCCAAATTCTCCAAATCCCTCTGGATAACTCTTTGTGTCCCACCTCACATCCTTTGCACTAGTCACTGCTGCGGCCGCTAGCTTTGCACAGATGAGGCCTGACAGCATCTCCCATCCTCAGTCTCTATTGCTTTTCACCCTTGTCTTGCTTCTCAGACCCAAGGCCAAGGACCCCTTGGGAACCACTCTGCATCCATACATGCACAGACCCAGAAGTGTAAGGGATTTGATGTCATGTAGGGGAAATCCATTGGGAGAAAGAAGCCAGTGCTTCTTTCCATGTTCTCCTCTACTGTTCCTTGGGCAGACAATTCTACGGCACTTTCCACAAGGTTCCTCAGAGGTGCTTGAAGGATGGAGCCTCAGTGACCCACAGCAATGACCAACTCAATTATGCACCCAGTTTTATTGTTTTATTCCTATTCCCTGGGATTCTTTATCAAAACAAATTACCTGCCCAAACGCCATCATCACAGCAGCTCTGTTTCCTAGGGGTGATGCAGGATAAGACAAATACCAGTATGCACATATGATTCCCAGATTTCACACAATAGTGATACCATGGGTTTGTTTTGCCTCATAATCTCTGTTCTCAATTCTAAGTCATCCCCAGGTTTAAAGACCCACTAGAACGGCCATAACAAAGTCCCACAAATTGGGTACCTTAAAACAACTGAAATTTATTCTCTCATAGTTCTGGAGGCTGGAAGTCTGAAATCAAGATGGCAGCAGGGCTCTCCTCCCTCTGAGATTCTGGGTAGAATCCTTCCTTACCTCTCCTAGGCTCTGGTTGCAGCTAGCAATCCTTAGAGTCCTTCAGCTTGCAGCTTCATCGGTCAGGTCCACTCTCTGCCTTTACACAGCATTCTCACTGTGTTTCTTCACATCATCTTCCCTCTGTGTGTGTCTGTGTCCATATTTCCCCTTTTTATAAGGATACCACTCACTGGATTAGGGCCCACCCTAACGACCTTATCTTCACTTGGATAAATCTGCAAAGACCTTATTCCCAAATAAGATCACATTCTGAGATACTGGAAATTAGGACTTCAATTTATCTTTCTTGGAGAATGCAATTCAATTCATAACAACACTAAGGGAATAATTAAGTTATTCTAATCAATTTGTGGATTTCCAAGCAAACTTTGGGGTTACCTTTCAGCTGACCATTTCTCAAATTGACCAGAGATTCTGGCAGGATGTGAGAACAGAAGCTGTGGTTCTCCAGCGTGAGGAGACACAGAACCATCTTCCACAGTCACCAGGCCAGTGTGAATCCAAGTCCATGCCTTCTGAATGGAATTATGGAAAGAGAGATCATATCCTACAAATTCTTTCATTCTGCTTTGGCTGGAAAATGGAGGAGGAAGCAGAATCTCTAAGACTCAGCCATTGTTAAAGAAGATTCTTGAGAAAATGAGAGATTGTTGATACAGGTGCTCTGCAAACACAAGTCCTGGGGTAGCCATTAAATCTTATTAGGTAGAAGAGGAAATAGTAGTGAATATTTACACACCTGTGAACAGATAACATAAGCTAATCCTATGCACATTCTGTATCTTGTCATCACAGTTGAAATCCTGTCTAGTTTGCTAAAAAGTACAAAGAGCTTTGCTGTAGTATTAAAAGTTTTATTCTTACAGTTCCAAGGATTTTGACTTGTAATCTTAAGACTAATATATTTGTTCTGTGTAACTACATTTGAGAGAATGTTTATTGTAGAAAATGGTGTTTGTTCACTTGGAGTTATAAGTTGCACTTGTCATAGGAAGTTGATTTTTCCCAACAATCTTGGTGACAAATTGATTCACTGCGACAGCACTTGTCTGGCTCAAATGAACTCAACTCATAGAAAAGGACTGAATCAGTTTTCTTAACGTTAGGCACATAGCTAAAGGGACGTTTTTACTTGCAATATGCATTTATTAGTAAAGTGGTTCTAACGGATTAACCTTAACCACAGTTTGACAGGGTGATCCTACTGATTAAGTTGCTTGAATTCATTACACCTTACCTCATTAAATCTAAATGATTGTGTACCTAAGTCACCGGCAGCCCCTTGATGGGATTTCACTATCTATTTACTTATTTATCCTGTGAATTCTTTTCATAGTCTCCCTACAATCCATGAATCCATTTGAATCCATCAAAATGACATTTGATTGGATTCTGCAGATCTCTCTGACTTTATCTAGCTTAACAGTCATAACTTCCAAGGTCATACAAATGACAGGAGAGAGGTCAACTTCTCAAAGAACTATTGTCAGATGGGCACCCACTTTCACTGTTGCCATAAGGAATTTCCAGGTGAAAAGGCGGAAACGGAGGAGAGAGAGACAACCAGAAAGTATCTAATATAGTTCAGCCCTTGGCTACCTGACTTCCATTTATGCCCTTCTTCTTGTAAGTACACTTGCCAAAAGCTCAGGCCATATGCTGTATGCTCAGTCCCTCCCCGAGAGAGTACCTAAAGGCTGAGCTAGTTGCTTCATCCACCTCCAAACAGAGGATCGCTGAGATATGACCAATCCCCTAACAGGCCTTGATGGAGCAAGTCAGTGACCAAAGGCTAAAGAAGAAGCAATCTATCCCATCAAGCCCAAAATCCAGCTATGAAGAGAAGAGGATAACTGCAATATGAACTCCCACTTGGAAAAAGAAAGGTAAACCACACACTGGGGTCACTAGAATAGAAATAGCAAGGACTCCCTATCCTGGTGGCAGTCCAGTGGCTGCCCAGAGTTCTGCTCCTGAAGGGGAAGTTTGTCTTCCGCAGTCACTTCTCAGGTGGCCGTTGGAAAGAAGGTCCTTTCTGAGGATCCTACAGGTTTGGCAGCTCTTTCTCTGTGAGCAACTTAAGAATTGACCTAGTGATTGTCTGCCAACTCTGGAATTTCTTTGGCAATAAAGCTTCCTTAAAATTTAATAGAAGGGCTTCCCTGGTGGCGCAGTGGTTGAGAGTCCGCCTGCCGATGCAGGCGACACGGGTTCGGGCCCCGGTCCGGGAAGATCCCACATGCCGCGGAGCGGCTGGGTCCGTGAGCCATGGCCGCTGAGCCTGCGCGTGTGGAGCCTGTGCTCCACAACGGGGGAGGCCACACAGTGAGAGGCCCACCTACCGCAAAAAAATTTTTAAATTTAATAGAATTCCAGTCTATTTCTAGTCAGTCCCACATGCTAGTAACTCAAAACCAGAGTTCTTGGCTAGTTTTAATGTTATGGTCTAGAATTGGGCCTGGACTTGGCTTTGAAGTTCTCTCCACCCCCTTGGTCCTCAGTTTAATGGAATCCCACTTTTGTAAGTCAAACCTGTGAGCTGGGGTGACCAGGCTAGGAAATCATGATTCTTCCCTCCAGGCTGCATCTCAGCTACACCTCCACAATATAAGAGATTTTACCCTTTGTCTGATGGAGGGCTGTTAACAGGAATTGCTTACGTGAGGTCTATGCATATAGTTAGTGTATTTAAGTCCCTATTTTAGAAAGAGAAATATAAAATCAGTTGCATGGGTCTCTTTAAAATAGGATAAGCTTTTCATTAAAAAAGAAAAACTATGAAACAAATCATTTGGACCAGAAAGTACTGTGTTATTTATGTCATCAATCCCTTCTGGAAAAAGGAGTTAGAAGATAGAGAGAATATTTACAACCCAGGGAACTAAAAGCAAAAACAATTTGCTTGCCAATCAAATTGATACAAGCTCTCAAGAAAGACAGTTTAATTATGTTCAGTTCAAATGACACACATTTCTTTTGTTTTTTCTGAAATTCAAAACAGAAAATAAGAACTTTTGGCTGGCCAATTATTTCATTCCAGAATCATTGTTTACCCATCTGAAACATAAATCTAATATTTGTATCAGTGTCAAGATTTGTAAAACACAATTTAGATAATTGTGGAGAATCAAAATATGGCTCATGCAAGGGATAGTATATTAGTTTTCTATTGCTGTGTGATCTTGGACAAGCAGTTTATCTATCTAAAAGCAATGAATCTCTCTTAACCTCAGTTTACTTATGTATAAAATGGGCTAATTAGACTCATACATGGATTAGGATGTTTTCAACTGAGGGTAAATGAAGATCAGTTAAAAGTAACAACAATGAGAGATTTATTTTCTTACGAGAAAGGGGGTAATTTCAGGGTTAATCTTACCCTTCAATAACTTCAAAGATGGGATTTTAAAAATTCTGTTCGCTTTGGGGAGTTTGGTCTTGTGCTCAGCCTTATTACGGTTGCAAGATGGATACTTCCAAAGTGGCGGTATCATTTTGCATTCCCATCAGCAATAAATGAAAGTTCCTGTTGCTCCACATCCTTACCAGCATTTGGTATTATCAGTGTGTTGGCTTTTAGCCATTCTAGTAAGTGTGTATTGGTATCTCATTGTTTTAATTTGCAATCCCCTAATGATGTATGACTTGGTGGTTGAAACCTGGGATTTCTGAAACTGTGATTATGGAGAGTGGAGCTATTGGTGACGACAAGGTCAACGGAATATCAGTGGAAGTGGGCAGATACGGTAGGGTAGGAGAAAAATACTAGACTAGAAGAGGCTTCAGACCTGAGAGATCAGGTGATAAATAGAATTGTCTACATGGACACAGACATTACAGAATCTTAGGCAAAGGTTTGGAGGGGAGCACATGGCAAATGAAAAGAGAGCATCAATGAAAGTAACTAAGAAGAGTGACAAGGATTAGGAAAATAGAAGGGAAGCACCTTATTCTCAAATAGTCTGGGGGGCTTAAAAACAAAGGGAATGAAATAGAAATGAGAGTCTAGAAACCATACATCTATGATCAACTGATTTTCAACAAGGGCTCCAAACCTTTCAATGGGGAAAAAATAGTCTCTTCACCATGGTGCTGGGACAACTGGATAGCCACATGCAAAAGAATAAAGTTGACCCTTGGACCCTTACCTCATACCAAATTTAAAAATTAACTCAAAAGGGGTCAAAGCCCTGAATATAAGAAATAAAATTATTAAACTCTCAAAAGAAAACATAGAAGTTAATGTTTTTGTTACCTTTAATTTAGCAATGGTTTCTTAGATATGACACCAAAAGCACAAGCAACTAAATAAATTAATTAACTAAATGTCATCAAAATTAAAAACTTTTGGGCTTCCCTGGTGGCGCAGTGGTTGAGAGTCCACCTGCCGATGCAGGGGACACCGGTTCGTGCCCCGGTCCAGGAAGATCTCACATGCCGCAGAGCGGCTGGGCCTGTGAGCCATGGCCGCTGAGCCTGCGCGTCCGGAGCCTGTGCTCCGCAACGGGAGGGGCCACAACAGTGAGAGGCCCGCGTACCACAAAAAGAAAATTAAAAACTTTTGGGCATCAAAGGACACTATCAAGAAAGTGAAGACACGGTTTCCCTGGTGGTGCAATGGTTGAGAGTCTGCCTGCCGACGCAGGGGACACGGGTTCGTGCCCCGGTCCGGGGGGATCCCACATGCCGTGGAGTGGCTGGGCCCGTGAGCCATGGCCGCTGAGCCTGTGTGTCCGGAGCCTGTGCTCCGCAACGGGAGGGGCCACAACAGTGAGAGGCCCGCGTACGGCACAAAAAAAAAAAAAAAAAAAAAAAAAAAAAAAAAAAAAAAAAAAAAAAGAAAGTGAAGACAACACACAGACTAGGAGAAACATTTGTAAAGCAAATATCTCATAAGGTTCTAGTATCTAGAATAGATAAAGAACTTTTAAAATTCAACCACAAAAACACAAACAAAATCCAATATTTTTTAAGTGGGCAAAGGATTTGAATAGACAATTCTCTAAAGAAGATATACAAGTGGCCAACGTACACATAAAAGATGCTTAACATCATCAGTTATTAGAGAAATGTAAATGAAAACCACAATAACATATCACTTCATACCCACTAGGAAGGATATAATAACAATAACAACTATAATAACATGAAATAAAATGTTGGTGAAGATGTGGCAAAGTTGGAACTCTCATACATTGTTGTTGGGAGTGTAAAATGTTGCAGCCACTATGGAAAACAGTTGGGTGTTCCTCAAAAAGTTAAACATAGAATTACCTTATGACTCAGCAATTCCACCCCTAGGTATATACCCCCAAATAATTGAAAGCAGGGACTCAGATACTTATACACCAATGTCCATAGCAGCATTATTCACAATAGCCAAAAGGTGAAAACAACCTAAATATTCATCAGCAGATGAATGATAAACCAATTGTGGTATGTCCACACAATGGAATATTATCCGGCCATGAAAAGGAATGAAGTACTGATGCAGGCTTGTCAAGAGTTTAGCTAAGCTACTCCTGGGTATTGCTGCCTCAGCATCCATTTTGTTTGGCCAAGTTGCCTATGGGGACCTTAAACTGACACTATCCCCTCATGCAAGCACATGCCCTAGATGGCATCCACAGAGTTACAAGCATATGTAAGTTCCTGATATGTTTCCCCAACAGCCCTTGTGATCAACAGCCTCCCCACTGCCCAGCACTTGTGTTCCTTAGGCGTCCCTTAAGAGACACCCCCTGTGGAGCTTACCAAAACCCTACTCTTTTGTTATGAATTGACCTATCTGGCCCTAAGCCAGGCACCCCAAAACACTCCATCCATGTATATATCTGAAGGGAATTAAAACATTAATTCTAAAAGATACTTGAACCCCAATGTTCATAGCAGCATTATTTACAATACCCAAGATATGGAAGCACCTAAGTGTCCATCAACAGATGAATGAAAAAAGAAGATGTGATGTGGTGTACATATATACAATGGACTATTACTCAGCCATAAAAAAATAATGAAATTCTGCCATTTGTAACAACATAGATGGATCTAGAGGATATTATACTTAGTCAAATAAGTCAGACAGAGAAAGGTAAACACCATATATTATCACTTATATGTTGAATCTGAAAAATGAAACAGATGAATGAACACAACAAAACAGAAACAGACTCACAGATATAGAGAACAAACTAGTGGTTACCAGTGGGGAGAGAGGAGCGGGGAAGGGCAAGATAGTGGTAGGGTATTAACAGGTACGAACTACATTTATAGAATAAATAAGGATATCTTGTACAACACAAGGACTATGGCCAATATTTTATAATAAATTTAAATGCAGTATAATCTCTAAAAATATTGAATCACTGTGTTCTACACCTGAAACTAATATAATATTGTAATTCAACTATACTTCAATTAAAGTAAAATTTTAAAAAAAAAAGAATTCAGGAAAGATGACATGGAATAATAAAACCCTTCTATGGCAAAACAAAAACAAAACAAAACAAAAAAACACTCCATCCATGGAGCCTAACAAAGGCATGTGCCCCGGGTCTTGCCTCTCTCTCTCTGTCCCTGCCTTGACCCGCCCACATGGCCCCTTGAGGTATGCCACGCACTTCCTCGAGGACCTGTGGGTAATGAACATCTGTATTTCAGTTTCTCTTGTGGTCTGTTGAATTAGGGGACTCACCAGCACCCTGTGCTCCACTTAACAAATGTTCATTTCACAAAGTCATAACAACACTAAACATGGATGAACCTTAAAAACACTACACTAAGCAAAAGAAGCCAGATACAAAGGATCATATATTGTATCAATACAATTCCATTTACATATAAGAAATATCCAGAAAGTAGATTAGTGGTTGCCAAGGATTGGGTTGGAGGGGGGAGTGGATGAGAAATAGGAGTGACTGTTTAAAGGGTATAGCATTTTCCTTTGCGGTAATGAAAAAGTTCTGGAACTGTATAGTGCTGATGATTGCATAACATTGTGAATATACTAAATGCCACTGAATTGTACACTTAAAGTGATTTAAATGGTGAGTTTTATGTTATATGAGTATGACCACCAAAAAAAAAAAAAAAGCAAAACAAAACAAAAAACATGGAAAAGGAGTTGGCATGGAGTGAGGGGGAGTTAGCCAGCCGCAGGAAACAGGGAGAGGTGCTTCCCTTGGGGCAACCCAGGCCAAGGGGAGCCGCAGGGCAGGGACATCTCAAAAGTCCAGACGTGCACCTGCAGTTTCCACATAACTGCCTAAGGTGACCCTTAGGCAGTTGCCAACTAAGCACATAAAAGACTTCGACAAATTCCTATTGAAGGGCTGGAGGCAGAAATGAAAGAAACGTCCTGCCTTTGCAGTGAAGAATGATACTTTCCCCTCCCCACTTCACCTGCAGCAGCAGAACATATCCTTTCTCCCCTGAGAATTCCGAGTGTGCCCTGGAGATCCTAAATCATCCTCCCCCAATCACCACCACCTGAAGAATGCCTCTTAGAAGGTGAAAGGCAGGGTGTTGTCGCCCTCCTCTGGTCGCCGAGCAGCTTTGGTTTTCTCCCTCTGAGAAAACCACCGGGAAGGTGGTTACTACCCGCTGGCTGAGGCACCAGAGGTTCCCCCCTCACTCTGTGTGTGCATTCTGGGGTCTTGAGATGTTCAGGAAGCTTGAGGGCCTGGGGTTGTGAAGGCAGCACACCCTTAGCTGTCCCCTCACCCCTTTACACACACACACACACACACACACACACACACACTGGTGTCCTGCACTCCACCCTCCCACGCGGCAGGCTCCTGGGTCCCAGCCTGTCCTCCTCTGCCATCTGACCCTGCAGACACCCACATCCCTCTGGTCGCTGCTCAAAAGACAGGTTCACGCCCTCCTCCATGTTGACAGCTTATGCCTACTGAGAACCTGGAGAAATTACAAAGAGATAATGCTTCCCATTTGTAGTGCCAGACTTCTCCTTTGTGGGGTGATAAATTGGGGATGACCCCAGCTCCCATTCCTAGGGAGGGAACTCTCCTACACTCTCTCCTTCAATCTGCCCAGACACAGTGAGAGCCACTGGGACTGCTTACCAAGAAGACTCTCCTTCCCAGGCCAGTGACAAAGATCAGACTGGCAAACAGGTGTCCCCTTTGTCTCAGGTGGTCTCATTTCATCTCTGAAGACCTAACAGGGGGCTGCCCAGACCACAAGAACTTCTGCCCTGGACCTTTTATGTAGATAAAGATCTGCGCACTCAGGGTAACAGGAGAGATCACGACTAGCTTGCCCGCCCAAAGATACAGCCTTTACTAGCTGATCATGTTACTTTGACATATCCATAAACCATCAGAAATGTACTCAATCTCACAACTGATAAGAGAAACGCAACATAAAATTGCAGTGAGATGCTATTGTTTACTACCAGATTGGCAGAGATCAAAAAATCTGATAAGGAAATTCCCTGGTGGTCCAGTGGTTAGGACTCAGCACTTTCACCGTTATGGCCCAGATTCAATCCGTGGTCAGGGAACTAAGATCCTGCAAGCTGCACAGCCCGCCAAAAAAAAAAATGTTTGATAGCTTACCAAGTTGGCAAAGCCAGGCCGTTTCCTATTCGTTGCACATGGGGGTGAAAATTAGTGCAGCCTCTACAAAAAAACAACTTGGCAATATCTGTCAAAATTTTAAATGCACAAATGCTTTCACTCAACAATTCAACTTTCACGTATCATCAAGTATATACCCTTCTACATGGATGAAATGATAAGGATGCTTATTGTAATACAGCTCCTAATAACAAAAGGAGGGGAAATCCTCAATGTTCAATAGGAGTTGGGTTAAATAAATCATAATACAACCACACAATGGAGCACTACGAGTTTATTTTTTTACTCTCACGACACATCTTAATTCAGACCAGCCATATTTAAAGTAGTCAATAGCCACTTGTGGCTGGTGGCTACCATACTGGACTGTGTATACTAGAAGCCCAGGACACAATGCAAACATCTCTGAGGAGGGTACTACTGCACGATCACTGTTCATGTGTCATAATCCAACAGCTCTGTCTCCTTGGAGGTCAGAGGGAACAGGGCCCTTATGAAATAGGATATGGAATTATTGATTATCGATTGTAGCAGAGAAAAGTCAAGGCCAGACTAAGAAGTGTAGGTTCACCTGGGGCTGCTGCCACCCGCCTCTGGGCAGGGATCCCACACTAGAAGTTCTCCACCTGGATCCATGGTCTGAGATAGCAGGCCAAGGGGCTGCAAGAGGATAATTACACCCAGGGCTGAGGGCCCCTGGAGACGACTTTCAGAAGAGGAAGTGAGAAGGGGTGTCACGGGGCCATACAGAGAAATGAGGAGGGCCTCACGCCTCCATCCCCATCCAGCTAGGCTGTCTCCGCTGACAACATTGTTAGCCATCATCCACTCAGAGCACCTCTCTTCCCAGGAACATTCCATGCAGCTGAAGTGAAGACATTAGCTCATAGCAGCCCGACCACGTAGGCAGAATCCTACAGGCAGCACTTCCAAATGGGTAAAGAGCAGGGAAAGAGCAGCAGTTCTTAATACAGAATGTCTTCTTCAAGAGATCAAGAGGGCGCCAAGGTCCTGGATGGTCTCTAAGGGCCCTGAATGTAATGAATGGATCAGAGAAGGGATTTATCCCTAGAGCCCAAAAGTAGGTTGTCAAATCCGAAGTGCCTCAGAAGAAAAAACTGAGAAAACAAAATGGGAGCCCGGCTAGACTGGGCTATTTGTTGCGGTGAGATGGAGGTGTTTTTAAAGCAGCTGCACTGAGTTTTCTAGCACTCTTTGTGATGCAGGTTCCTTAATAAGTAGAGTATGCTTGGAAGAGTTTTTCTCTCTGCAGTTACCCAAACATACCTTGTACACACACACACACACTCATGCCCTACTGATTTTTTGAATTAATACCAAAGAAATACGTTTAAATTTGGCAAGAAATGACAGTCTGATGGCAGGAGGAGGTATACCGCGATCCTAATTGACTATGCTTGCCTTCCTTGAAGATTCTGTGCTGTTAGTTCAACTTGTGCTGTGCTGTTAAAAAGTCCTAGAAAGGACAGGGCAGCGTGAGGAACTCGGAGTTCTTCAGGCAACCTTCAAACCTGCCATAACAGGCAGGGCTACAATGAATAACCCAGCAGAAGAGTATGAAGCCTAAACTGAATAATAAGTGTTCACTCACTGAGCTGACCTCAAGCGAAAGGGCTGTGCTCAAAAGAACAACGAAAAGTGCCTGATGGGCCCCTGAGGGCAGCTCTGTTCCTAGTGGGGAGGGAAGAGTTGAGTTTTGAGGCCAGAAATGATTTCTACCTTCCACCCAACAGACCCAGCAGGCAAATATCATCCTAGTCAGACCCCCACTTCCGGTGAGCCCCCTATGTTGTCTTGTCCACCACCCCTTCCTGCAAGGACATCACATAGCACAGAAACTGCATTTAGTTAGCCCAGGGGAGCCAGGGGAGGGCCAGAAAGAGGAGACGGGAGGGATGAGCCAAAGAAGAGGCAAAGGGGGCTGCCAGTTTGTTTTTTTATTCTGAATGGTTGTGTCACGCCCACGCATGGAAAAAAATTGCCTGGTGCCTTTAATTGTTGGAGAGATCACCATTCACTGCTCTTATTAAAGAACGTTATAAATGAAAAAAGCTCCAAAGCTCAGTCCCCTGCCGTGGTCTGTGGGTCTTTTGCCACACTATGGGCTCCAGCTCTAGAAACACCTGGAAGCATGAAGGATAAGATTTGGATGCCCCCTTAGAAAAGGTATTACCCCATGTCCCCACTTCTGACACCTCCCCGTGCTACAGTCTGAGAAGTGCCTTCCCAGGAGCCAGCTGGGGACAGCCTTACATCAATGTAGGGGAAACCAGAAGTTACAGGCTTTGATTTCTCAGGCAGACTTCATTTATTGACCTGTAAGTTTAAATCATATTTAATAAAAAGCCTTGTGAAATCCAAAATGCTAGGCCAGCCATTACTTTTCTTGGGAAAGGTAGAGAGAGGAGGTTAGTCAGTAGTTAGGTCCAGAAATAAACCAAGTCGGGCAGAGGTCTTTTAAGTTTATAGACATACCTCAGAGTTATTGCAGGTCCAGACCATTGCAATAAAATGAGTCACATGAAGTTTTTGGTTTCCCAGTACATATGAATGTTTCCACTATACTGTAGTCTATTAAGTGTGTAATAGCATTGTGTCAGAAAAAGCAATGCACATACCTTAATTTTAAAAAACGTTACTGCTGAAAAATGCTAACCATCATCTGAGCCTTCAGTGGGTCATAATCTTTTTGCTGGTGGAAACTCTTGCCTTGATGTTGATGACAGCTGACTGATCGAGGTGGTGGTTACTAAAGGTTGGGGCAGCTGTGGCAATTTCTTAAAATAAGACGTATCGAGTTTGCCACACCGACTGACTCTTC
Source organism: Platanista minor (assembly GCA_004363435.1). Classification (NCBI taxonomy): domain Eukaryota; kingdom Metazoa; phylum Chordata; class Mammalia; order Artiodactyla; family Platanistidae; genus Platanista; species Platanista minor. Next base: position 15,001 of record RJWK010027592.1, read on the forward strand.
CTTTCATGAACTATTTCTCTTAGCATGCAATGCTGCTTAAAAGCATTTTACCCACAGTGAAACTTCTTTAAAATTAGAGTCAACCCTCTCAATCTTTGCCACTGCTTTATCAACTAAGTTCATGGAATATTCTAAATCCTTTGTTGCCGTTTCAACAATCTTCACAGCATCTTCACCAGGAGTAGTTTCCATCTCAAGAAACCTCTCTATTTGCTCATCCAGAAGAAGCAACTCCACCTCCACTAAAGTTTTATCATAAGATGGCAGCCATTCAGTCACATCTTCCAGCTCCACTTCTAATTCTAGCTCTCTTGCTGTTTCTACCACATCTGCAGGTACTTCCTCCACTGAAGTCTTAAAACCCTCAAAGTCATCTGTGAGGGTTGGAATCAATTTCTTCCAAACTCTTATTAATGTTCTTAGTGGCATCTAGAATGGTGAATCCTTTCCAGAAAGTTTTCAATTTACTCTGCCCTGATCCATCAGAGGAATCACTGTCTATAGCAGCTATAGCCTTATGAAATGTGTTTCTTAAAGAATAAGACTTGAAAGTCAAAATCACTCCTTGATCCATGGGCTGCAGAATGGGTGTTTTGTTACCAGGCATGAAAACAATATTAATTTCATTGTACATAGAGCATCAGAGCTCTTGGGTGACCAGGTGCATTGTCAATAAGCAGTAAAACTTTGAAAGGAATCTATTTTCTGAGCAATAGGTCTCAACAGTCAGCTTAAAATATCCAGTAAACCATGTTGTAAACAGATGTGCTACCACCCAGGCTTTGTTGTTCCATTTACAGAGCACAGGTAGAGGAAATTTCGCATAATTCTTAAGAGCCCTAGGATTTTCAGAATGATAAATAAGCATTGGCTTCAACTTAAAGTCACTGGCTGCCATTAGCCCCTAACAAAAGGGTCAGCCTGTCATTTGAAACTTTGAGGGCAGGCATTGACTTCTCTTTAGCTATGAGGTCCTAGATGACATCTTCTTCCAATATAGGGAGGGCTGCTTCATCTACATTGAAAACCTGTTGTTTAGTATAGCCACCCACACTGGATATCTTACCTAGATCTTCTGGATAATCTGCTGTAGCTTCTACATCAGCACCTGCTGCTTCACCTTGCACTCTGATGTTATGGAGACGGCTTCTTTCCTTAAACCTCATGGAACAACCTCTGCTAGCTTCAAACTTTTCTTCTGCAGCTTCCTTGCCTCTCTCAGCCTTCACAGAATTCAAGAGAGTTAGGGCCTTGCTCTGGATTAGGCCTTGGATTAAAGGAATGTTAGGACTGGTTTGATCTTCTGTTGAGACCACTAAAACTTTCTCCACATCAGCAACAGGATGTTTCACTTTTTTTTTCACGGTACGTGGGCCCCTCACTGCTGTGGCCTCTCCCGTTGCGGAGCACAGGCTCCGGACGCACAGGTTCAGAGGCCATGGCTCACGGGCCCAGCCGCTCCGCGGCATGTGGGATCCTCCCGGACCGGGGCACGAACCTGCGTCCCCGGCATTGGCAGGCGGACTCTCAACCACTGTGCCACCAGGGAAGCCCCCTCACTTTCTTATTATTCATGTGTTCACTGGAGTAGCACTATTCATTTCCTTCAAGAGTTTTTCTTTGAATTCACAGTTTGGCTAACTGACATGAGAGGCCTAGCTTTCGGCCTGTCTGTGCTCTCAACGTGCCTTCCTCACTAAGCCTAGTCATTTCTAGCTTTGGATTTAAAGTGAGAGATACTTGACTCTTCCTTTCACTGGAACACTGAGAGGCCACTGTAGGGTTATTAATTGGCCTAATTTCAATATTGTTGTGTCTCAGAGAATAGGGAGGCCCAATGAGAAGGGGAGAGATAAGGGAACAGCTGGATGGTAGAGCAGTCTTATATGGGCATGTTTGTGACCCTTCCAAATCAATTATAATAGTAACAACATAGATCACTGATCACAGATCACCATAACAAATATAATCATGAAAAAGTTTGAAATATTGAGAGAATTACCAAAATGTGACACAGAAACATGAAGTGAGCAAATGCTATTGGAAAAATGGCAGTCGTGGGCTTGCTCAACGCAGGGTTGCCACAAACCTTCAATGTGTAAAAAATGCAATATCTGGGAAAGGCAATAAAACGAAGCACAATAAAATGAGGTACGCCTGAAAACAGACTTAACTGTGTATATGCCATTATCAAGATAATATCCTTTCTTTGTTTACTGGTAGCTAATAAGAAGCAACACATAAATAAAATAGGTTAACCATCTAAACAAGTAAACTGTGTTTAATACAGGAAATTAGATTTGTTCCCTTATGTCATAAAATTTTTGTTTAGGGAATTGAATTCGTTTGCTAAGGTTGTAAGATGAGCTCACTAGTGAATTAATTTAATCCAGCGTCCTGCACATGGTATAGATTTTATTGCTGGTCAGAAAATCTCCAATTCCTGGGTTCTTTTTTCTCAGGCTTATAAGGGTCTAATAAATAAACTGTCACTCTAGCAGCTTTAAATCTAAACAGACTGAAACTTTTATTTTTCCTTTACAGAGTCATAAATGTTTTGAGTTAAATTTGATCCCAATATTCGAGAGATCCAAAAGAAAATCACCATGATTTCTGAACATTACTCTTCCTATCATATAGAAAAGGTTTGGGTGTAACTAAATTGTACAAAATAGATCCATGTTGAACTTGTAAATGGAATCCTATTTCACAGAGTAACAGGGGTACTTGTTATCTGGCAAAGCATCTTGATGTAAAGCCATGTAGTGTACCTAATTTTACTGCTTTTATATTTTTAAGATTTCTATATATGGATTTTTTTTGTGGGGGGGGCTGCTTCAGGTCTTAGTTGCAGCTCGTGGGCTTCTCTCTAGTTGTGGTGTGTGGGCTCCAGAGCTCACAGGCTCTCTAGTTGCAGCACACAGGCTCTCTAGTTGTGGCTCGCGGGCTCCAGAGCACATGGGCTCAGTAGTTGCAGCGTGCGGGCTTAGTTGCCCCATGGCATGCTGGATCTTAGTTCCCCAACCAGGGATCGAACCTGTTTCCCCTGTATTGGAAGGCGAATGCTTAACCACTGGACCACCACATAAGTCCCGACTGTTTGCTATTTTTAAATAGAAACCTGTGTTAATATTGTATTTCATTCTTTCCACCGCTTTCCCTTGTATAAATAGGCTACAATAATGAGTGGCTACCATGTAAATAACACCTCATCTTGGGGTAACATTTTACAGTTTACACAGACTATCTCATTTGATCATCAGAATATCTTGTGTGGTGAGTTTTCCTCCCACTTCACAGATGAAGGAACAGAGGCTCTGAGAGATTATGTGACTTGCTGAAGGTAATAAGCCAGTAGTTGACAAAGTCAGGGTGCAGGTCTTCTGTTGCCAAGTCCTGTGTCCTTCCAGTGCACACGATGTCACATTTGGGAATCAAGTTTCTCTCTTTCTCCAGGGAGGCTATATCTGCTGATGCAGTCAATATAAGCAAGTGGAAAGCTTTGGACTTCTGGTCACATTTTTACTATGGCAGAGGCCAGTGCCTCTAGTAGCGTGGGTTAAGAAATGACATTTTAACTCTCTGATCTACATTTCTGAAAAACATTTCTTCTTGCCGGGAGACATTTGTGCCATTTCCTGGTTAACATTTGCAAAGTGCTGCAGGAAACTCATTAGCTTGAAAGGCACATGATTACAGTGGTCACATTTGGAAACAGAAGGTAAGGTATTAATTATTAACAAGAGATCACTCCCAAGATACAACACAGAATGATTAACAGAGCTATTGGGACTGTTAGGACGGAATGAAGAGAGCCCTTGAAGCTATCTCTGGAGCAAGAAAAGGTGCAAGAAAAGGCCCACCTCCTGCTCTGAGCAGTCAGGGCACCCCAGCAAGAGCCCAATGGAAAAGAACAACTTGCTACTCTTATTCAGTTACGAGTCTTTCTTATTAAGATGTATTAAGCCATTCCAACACCTACAAGGTGACAGATTCAGGCTTGGTTGAGGCACCAGCATTTGCAATTCAATAAACTCAACCATCTTCACTGAATATGGGTGGTGTGCCAGGCTCAAAGCTACAGTCTTGGGGGCCTGGTGAGGAGCAGGATGCACAGCTACCCCTGGGGCTCCAGTCATTCACTGGGGAGAACTGGGATGAGACTCACATCCCCATACTGCAGGCCAGAATGGACCTTGCTGAAGACCTGGATGCCTTCAGAAAAAGAAGGAACAATATCTGGAGAGCTGGTTGCAGGTGAGGAGCAAAATTATCTAGAGTTTCCAGAGCACCTTCTATAAGCCAAATTTGTTACCGAGTCCAAGCTCACTCTGCTTGCTGCACGACAGGCCAATAAATCAGAAGACGAGGTATTAAGGCCAGGAATAGCGACTTTATTCGGAAAGCTAGGCATCTGAGAAGATGGCAGACTAATATCCTAGAGTACCATCTTATTGAGGTATGGATGCCAGTTTCCTTTATAGAACAGAGAGGGGGAGGAGGTGAGGAAGTGAAGTGAAAAGGCCATTTGTCTTGCAAAATATCTCTTGGCTTGGCCAGCATCAGGGAGGGAATGTGTTAATTTCTTCTTTTCTGCAGCCTTTCACAGGTGGGCACTGTCAGAATGTCTCCCTGTGAGCTGAACAAAGGCACTTTAGTTTAACATTCAGACAGACAGGCAAGGTTCCCCTAGGCATGACATTATTTATGCCAACAGCTATAGACAACATCATTTTAGTGATTATAGTAACAAAAAGCAACAGAGAGCAAAGGTTAAATGTAAAAGAAACAGATCCAACATGGAGTCAGATTTTGTTCTTCCCTGTTACACAAGCACTGTGTGAAGTGCTCAGTGTTATTTAATTGAATATTTGTAGCACAGCAACTCTTTGAGTTGGGTTATTGTGTCCATTTCAGAGATCAGCCAACTGAGGATGGTGCCCTGGCTTACCCAGAGTCACATGGGTAAGTGGCAGAGCCAGATTCACACTGGGAAGGGGGTCAGGAGGGTGGCTAATTCCAGGCCCCATCCTCCCAACTGCTTTGTTCTCTGTCGGAAGAAGAAGGGTATTTGGAATCAACCCAGGGAATGGTGGGTGGAAACAAGGATGTGGAGGGTAAAGTATTCAGGAAGTAGGAATTTAAGAAGAGCCAAGGGAAATTAGAGGTTGCTGTCTCTGAAGAGCCTTATATGTCAGGCTTGGAAGTCTGTGCTTAACTTGGTAAATAACAGGGGCCTTTGAATATCAAACCATCTCTCCTCAGTAAATTGGGATGTATTGGGTTTATCTAGAGCCCAAGGATTTTCTAAGAACATTTAACACATAAATAAATATAGAAACAAGAGACTTATTCTCCTATGGTCAGACTGGAAGAATGTAAATTCAGTAACATCAATACCCTGATACTTACCCATAAGCCCTTTCACTTGTCAACAAGTTATGTCATCAGCAAGTTAAAACAAAAATGCCACGAGGGCTTCCCTGGTGGCGCGGTGGTTGAGAGCCCGCCTGCCAATGCAGGGGACACGGGTTCGTGCCCCGGTCTGGGAAGATCCCATATGCCACGGAGCGGCTGGTTCCGTGAGCCATGGCCACTAAGCCTGCACGTCCGGAGCCTGTGCTCCGCAATGGGAGAGGCCACAACAGTGAGAGGCCCGCGTACCGGGAAAAAAAAAAAAAAAAGCCACGACAGGGGACTTCCCTGGTGGTCCAGCAGTAAAAGAATCTGTCTTCTAATACAGGGGATGCAGGTTTGATCCCTGGTAAGAGAACAAAGATCCCACACGCTGCGGGACAACTAAGTCCCTGCTCCACAACTACTGAGCTTGCGCACCTCAACTAGAGCCCGCATGCCTCAAACTACAGAGTCCATGCGCTCTGGAACCCCTGCACCACAACTAGAGAGAGAGAACCCACATGCCACAACTAGAGAGAAGCCTGAGCACCGCAATGAAGAGACTGCACGCCACAACCAAAGATCCCACATGCCTCAACAAAGATCCCGTGAGCAGCAACTAAGACCCGATGCAGCCAAAAAAAAAAACAAACAAAAAATGCCACAAAAGGACAAAGACAAACACTTACTACTGAGAGTGAACAATAACCATCCCAAGCTTTCCAAAATATATCACTTTACACACCAATAGGTATTTAATTTTTACCTTTAATTTTAAAAGAGCATTTTGGCATGTGTTTTATGATTGTAAAAGTAATACATGCTTATTGCAGAAAATTTGGAAAATATAGAAGAGCAGAAATATGTGTCTTCCTTATTTACCAACACTACCTGCTGGCTCTCCTACTCAGCTGTCCATTCCTCTTTACAAACCACACTCTAGTGTTCTTATAACGTGTAAAGCATTCCCTCAATTACTCCCCAGGGTTCTGTTCACACCGATGACCAGTACTGATCACACTTGTTAGGTCCTCAACTTCCTTCTGTGTCTTTTTCTCTCCCTTCTCCTTTCCCTTTAAAAAGACAGATTTCATGAGCGATCTGAAAGCAGGGACCAAGTTTTATGCACACCCCTCCCTGACCACTTAGCATGGTAGCAGTTGAACTCTCCTTTCTCTTTCATTCATTCAACTGTCCTATGTCTAGTGTTTCAAAGTAAGAAATGTCAAAGCATTGCCTTTAGGTCGGCATTCAAATTAACAGGCATCTCATGGGGGGAATAAAAACTTTAAATACATAAGCGTAAAAGTAACCTGTAAATTGGTTATAAGGAGAGAAATGATCACCCTCACTTGTCAAAACGAGCTCCTCCCAAGGGGCAATAGCTTCAGATGACTTTCTGACTTTTCCCCCCAATCAACATTCATTTACTAAGAGCCTACTCAGCACCTTTGAGGTCATATAGGAGATACAAAAATATACAAGATAGGGCACAACCTTTAGCAGCTTCAATCTAACAGAGGGGGAATAGACCTGTAGGTTAAAATACTTTCAAATGAGGTAAAACATGTTAAGTGGCAGAAGATTGCTAGAATATTCTGGGCATTCAGAGGTGCGAGTTCTTCCCTGATTGAGGGGATCAGGCATTTGACCCAGGTCTTGGAGTAGGGACAAGAAATACACACGAGATGTGCATGTGTGTATGTGTGAGTGTGCCTGGGTGTGGGAGTGAAGGGATTCGAAGCAGAAAGTACAGACTGAGCAAAGGCAGGGAAGCTAAGAGACCCAGCAGTGTTTAGGGAAGAGATGGGCCAAACTCCACTGAAACAAAGAGAGTAACAGAAGAAAAAGCTGGAAAGGAAGTGTGTGAACCCATGGCTGAGAGCCCAGAATGGCAAACTAATGTTTGGACTCTATTCCCACTAGTTTGGAGCTATTCAGTCATTTAGCAAATGTTTCCTTATCATCTGCTATGTGCTGGGTGCTGGGATAGATACCGTGAGATACGGAAAGAAAAACAAGGCATGGGCCCTTGCTCTCCATGTTGACATTCCATGATGACATAACTTTCTAGAAGTATAAACTCAAAGAGGACTTATTAAGAGCAAAATAAAACTGGCCAAAAGACAACACTAGTGACAAGGAATTTTTATTTTTTTGGGTTACTTATTGCTGAGTGACAAACTATCCCAAAAGTTAGTGACTTAAAATAACACTCACTTGCTTACTTACAATTCTGCAATTTGGGATGGGCTTGATGGAGACAGCTGGTCTCTTTTCCACACGATGACAGCTGGAGTAGCTTGAACGACTGGAGTCTGGCTGGAACGGCCAACTTGTGTCATATGTCTGGGTCTCAGATCTCACCATGGGTTGGTGTTGGGCTGCACCCCGCGGGCCTACAAGCCTTGTAGTTGCCCAGCCTTGAGGCCAAAGAAAGAGCCTGGAGACAGCAGCGGGGACGGTTATTGGACAGGGAGATCTTACACATAGGATCCTGGAGCAACACCCCACCATGTGCGGCAGACTCCAGGCAGGACATGCCAGCAGTCTTGCTACTCAGGGGAGAAGGAGGCTACCATTTATAGGCGGAATTGACATCAGGTGGGCTCATTGGCTACCAGGGGCTAATTAAGCCCTATAATTAAGAGGATTGGATAGTCATGTGAGTGAAGCAGGGTCATGTACAGAGAGCAAGAGACTAGCCATCCTGAGTGGCTGAACCGAATAGTTGGGTTCCTCAGTTCTCCTCCACGTGACATCTCCGTGTGCTTAGTCTGGTCTTCCTTCCAAAATGGAGACTTCAGACATTCTTCTTCATTTCTGGTAGTCTGGCTTCTTACATGGCAGCTGGCTTAACCCAGACTGCAGAAGAGGAAGCAGTTGGGCTCTTAAGCATAGCCTAGAACTAGCACATGGCACTTCCAGAACATGCTAATGGCTAAAGCAGGTTCCAAAGCCAGCCCAGATCTGAGGGGAGAGATTTACACAAGGGCATGAGTATCAGGAGGCATGATTCATTGGAGGCCACCAAAGCAACAGTCTACCACACGTCTTAAAGTCAAATAATTCAGCAGCGTCTTCCACAATTTTAATTTTAATTTCTGCCTTTTCGAATGCTGGCAGAATGCAGTCATTTCTCACACCACTTACTGATCACTTACTAGAACTGCATCAGATTCTAGAATGAACCAACCTTGCAACATAGTTTCAAACAGGCCAACATCTAGGAAGGAAGCGGGCTCTTAGCTCAGAAGCATCTCACCAGCTCACTCCCGAGCCTGGGTCACTCCCAAGAGCTCCTGGTCAAGTACCCAAGCTTCAAAACAGGAGGAAAGAAACCCCATTCGTGTCTGGCTCCAACTTCCCCTTCGGCCACCTCCCACATCCCGTCTCTTCTAGGACACACCTCACCCCTCATCTGTGTTACATGGTCCTGTCTCTGGAGAGCTAGGGCAGAAAAACTGAGCTCCTGGTTCTCAGACTGACATTAAGATCCCTCTGTAGCATGTGTGACCTTCTTGTGTTTTCCATTTTCAATACTGGACATAGTTGTTCCAGGTATGACCCAAACGCCAAGTTCAGTGGCAGTAACAGGATTTCTGGGAGAAGCTTGGGTAGCAATCTGGTTGGAGGGAAGGTGAGAGGGACTATGAGAGTTTTCTTGGAACTTTTTATAAGAGTAATGTGACCCTACTTATAACTAGGATTGATCACCAAAAAATTGACATAATAGCCAAGACATGATTAATAAAAATATATACTTAGTTCACAAATTAAATAAAAATGTGTACTTAGTACACACAAAAGCGAAAGTTAACTGAGTCAAACAGAAGAGCAGAAGTGGTGGGGTTTTTAAATTTCTTTTATATTTTTACATTTCTAACCATCCGTCAATTATTCCATAACAAGGCAGTATCACACGATGACTGAACGTAGGCTCCAGAAGTCAGGGTTTGAATTCCAGCTCCATCAATTACTGGTCATCTTGGTCAATTTCCCTGTGCCATCTTGGTCAGTTTTCTCATCTACACAATGAGGGTAGTAATAGTACCTTTCTCACAGCTTGCTGTGAGTATTAAGTAATACTCGCAAAGCTCTTAGAGAGTGCCCAGTAAACTACAAACATTCTTAATATATGTTATTCATTATTATTATTCTTCACATTACCATTAACTTGAGGTTTTTCAACACATGTTCATTGATTTCTTTCTCTTTATTAATTCTTGTTTGGAATGATCTTGGAGGCACTGACTGTTGAAGATGATAAGAAACTAATGATCCCCCTCCACACCAACGTCTTTGTACCTTGGCCAACTTTAAATAGGTCTCGCCAAGAAAAGGTGTTAATAGCAAATGGCAAAGTATCAATAGCAGATTAAAAAAAAAAAACACTTCAGGTAGTAGTTATTCTCCTAAGCCTTAGAAATTAAAAGTAAAATTAAAAATAAAAATTGGTGACAGAGATATCCTTAAGAAGAAAATAGCTGAGAAATAAACAATGAATCTACATGTACTTTAAATGTTTTAAAGTATGCACCTTCTCATCAAATTTGTGTGGGGAGAAAATGAGACATATAAAAGCTATTTAGAATTTACTTTGGGTGTAATTATACAATTCCACAGTATTATTTTTTGCCATCAATTGCTCTCCCAACATCCCCTTTTCTATCATAATCACAAGAAGCAGCAGAAGTATCCAAAGAGTTAAAAGGGGGACTATCAGCCCCCAGCAATGTGTTCACTGGAGCCATTTCCCTGCTGCTCTGTGTTTACAGGATTTTATTTGCATAGAAGAACTGCAGGAGCTCCGGATGATAGTGGCTCTGAAAGAAATTGGCAAAGGGACACATGAGGAAGGGAGTCAGTAAACCTCCTTGACTCTAGAACGAGTAGACAGTTGTCAAAGGCAGAGCATGAGGGTAAACAATCTTCAGACTCTCAGAGGATGAGGCATCATTATCCAAATGATGATCTAAACTGGAACTGCCAATATATTTCACCCAACCATCTCAACTGGAACTGCCAATATATTTCACCCAATGAGCTAAGCTGGAACTGTCAATATATTTCACCCAACGATCTAAGCTGGAACTGTCAATATACTTCACCCAACGATCTAAGCTGGAACTGTCAATATATTTCACCCAACGATCTAAGCTGGAACTGTCAATATACTTCACCCAACGATCTAAGCTGGAACAGCCAATATATTTTATGCATAATCCTCTGGGTGTTTTGCCATTTACATCGCATTATGGGTCAATTACAGTTGAAACATACTTGGCCTGAGTCGTTTTAGGGGGGTAACTCCCTGGTGTGCCCAACCGCCTTCTGCATTAACACTGGGAGGGCAGGGCACCTGGGAGAACCTCCCCTGCCCTTGCTCACTCACCAGCTGCCGGCAGAGTTTAGGGTTCCTTTGATCCTCTTCACTCTGGAAGCTGTAGTCCTTCCTTTGTCTCGGATATGTAGAACAGGCTCGAAAAGTTGTTTTGCAAGCCTGAGAGAAATAATATTACCATCTTATTGTCAAAAACATTAGTTTTATAATCCCAAGCAAGGAAAATTGTTGCACCCAATCTGTGGTCTGGAGGCCACTAAGAGCGAAAGTAACTTCCAGGAAGTTTGAAAACTCGAATCTTAAAGGATTTATGCTTATAAAACCACCATGTCTATAATTTGGGGCTGGTGGGGAGGGCAAAGCTTTACACTTTATCACAGCCCTTATTGTCTCTTCAAAAGTAGTGCTGGGGCTTCCCTGGTGGCGCAGTGGTTGAGAGTCCGCCTGCCGACACAGGGGACGCGGGTTCGCGCCCCGGTCCGCGAAGATCTCACACGCCGTGGAGCGGCTGGGCCCGTGAGCCATGGCCGCCGAGCCTGCGCGTCCGGAGCCTGTGCTCCGCAACGCAAGAGGCCACAGCAGTGAGAGGCCCATATACCGCAAAAAAAAAAAAA
>RJWK010027593.1:0-26341 GCA_004363435.1 Platanista minor
TATATACAATGGGATATTAGCCATAAAAAGGAACAAAATTGAGTTATTTGTAGTGAGGTGGATGGACCTTCGATATGTCATACAGAGTGAAGTAAGTCAGAAAGAGAAAAATACCGTATGCTAACGCATATATATGGAATCTAAAAAAAAAAAAGGTACTGACGAACCTAGTTGCAGGGCAGGAATAAAGAGGCAGACATAGAGAATGGACTTGAGGATATGGAGGGGGAGGGGAAAGGGTAAGCTGGGACGAAGTGAGAGTAGCATCGACATATATACACTACCGAGTGTAAAATCGTTGGCTGGTGGGAAGCAGCCGCACAGCACAGGGAGACGAGCTCGGTGCTTTGCGATGACCCAGAGGGGTGGGATAGGGAGGATGCGAGGGAGACTCAAGAGGGAGGGGATATGCGGACATGTATGCATATGGCTGATTCACTTTGTTGTGCAACAGAAACTAACACAGTATTGTGAAGCAATTATACTCCAATAAAGATATATTAAAAAAAAAACTGTAACAAACTAGGAATAGAAGGGAGTTTCCTCAATATGACAATGGACATCTATGAAAACCCACAGCTAAAATCATACTTAATGATGAAAAACGGAACACTTCCTCTCCTAGGATTAGGAATAAGACAAGGGTGCCCACTCCCACCACTTCTATTCATTACTGTACTGGGGATTCTAGCCAGGGCATTTAGGCAAGAAAAGAAGTAAAAGGCACCCATTCACAGATGACGTAACCTTGTGTACGGAAAATACTAAGAAATCCACACACAACTTGCTACGAAGCTACAATAACCAAAACAGATTCATGAAGGCAGAAAGCAGAAGAGTGGGGCCCAGCGGCTGGGGAGAGGAAGGAGTGCAGAGTTAGTGTTTGATGGGGACAGAGTCTGGGGACAGAGTCCCTGTTTGGCAAGATGAAAAAGTTCTGGAAATAGTGATGATCGTTACACAACATTGTGAATGTACTTAATGCCACTGAACTACACTTAAAAATGGATAAAATGGGGCGGCTTCCCTGGTGGTGCAGTGGTTGAGAGTCCGCCTGCCGATGCAGGGGACACGGGTTCGTGCCCCAGTCCGGGAAGATCCCACATGCCGCGGAGTGGAGTGGCTGGGCCCGTGAGCCACGGCCGCTGAGCCTGCGCGTCCAGAGCCTGTGCTCCGCAACGGGAGAGGCCACAACAGTGAGAGGCCCGTGTACCGCAAAAAATAAATAAATAAGTAAAAAGGATAAAATGGTAAATTTTATGTTACGTATATTTTACCATAATTTTTTAAAACTGCTGGTGATTTAGCGCAAGTCAAGGCCATGACCCCAAACTCTGCCAGTACACACTGGGCTCTTCACCACCATGCACTTGAGGGCTTGATGAAGCAGATAAATGATTAGTTTATTAAATCTTGAACACACATCTTTAATACTTAATGCAGAAAGCACTACTGCTGATTGTACAGCACAGGGAATATAGCAAATATTTTATAATAACTCTAAATGGAATATAACCTTCAAAAATTATGAATCACTATATTGTACACCTATAACTCATATATTGATACTGTATATCAACGATATTTCAATTTTTTTAAAAAAGCATTTCTGCTTCAGACTGAAGAGCTGTGTTGGCTCAAAACAGCCCTGTGTGTGTGTGTGTCTGTGTCTGTGTCTGTGTTTGTGTGTGTACTGTGAGCTGAACCAGGCTCTGCTCTCAGGGAAATCAGCTTTGCTTGAAAGAACGGCTGGTTATTCAGACTTAGGTATTGGGGGGACATTTTCTGAAAAATAAATTGTGAACCTGTCACTTCAAGGGAAAAAACTGAGTTTTTGTTGTTGATGATATGATTCAAACTTTCCAGCAAAAATGTAAAATTTAGAAAATCTGGATCTACCACTAGGAGCTTGACAGCTTCTGACACTCAGGGATGTTCTTGATGAGGTGGGTGTGGGTATTAATGAGTGTGGCATTTGATATTACATTATGAGTGTGGCAACATTGGGAAGGTCTGCGTAATTCAGGGAACCCCTGTTTTCCAGATGGCCTCGTACAATCATGCTCAGATAAAAGGTCCACTCAGAATGTACGACAGACCAATGGATTTAATGTAACAGAACATGAAAATGAACCATTCATTGTGTGGTTTCAGATTCCACATTACAAGGAAACTTTGTGGACTTTTGGTGTAGCGTCAAGGAAGAATATCCATGGGTATCTGAAAAAGCTGTTTAAATGCTCCCTTTTCCAATGACATATCTATGGAAGGCAAGACTCCCTTCATACACTTCAACCAAAACATACTGTAACCGAGGACCCTATGGGGCCTTCTTGGGACAGACCCTCACACCATGTCCTCCGCCTGCCTTTTGTCTGTAGAAAAACTTTAGCCTCCTAGGCCTTCCCTGAGTTCCAAAGAATAAATTTAATTGGAGAAATGAAAAAAGGCTGAAAGAAAGGAAAACAGTCAAGCAAGACAAAATAATAAGTTTAGCCATTAAATAAGGTCAAGGGCCTTTCGTTCGTCCTCAAGGGCTATAGATGCTACTCTGTGCCATGTCCTTTGAGCTGTTGCAGATACTGAAACCCCACCAGGTGGAAGAAGTTAACTGCATGCTGCCCACCAGCATGGAGACCCCAGACCGGTTGGAACCAGAAGGTTGATGATGCTGACTCCCGATGACCTCACCACCAACCAATCAGAAGAAGGTCCATGAGCTGACCACGCCCCCGCATTCCTTTCCCCAGCACGCAGCCCCTTCCTCTTTTCCCTGTAGAATCTCTGAGCAAAACCTGGAGAGTGAGGACTTGGTTCTTTGGGACATGAGTTCATTTTCTCCCCAGGACTGCCAGCTTCCTCAATAAAGCTGTCTTTCCTTTTACCCAACACTTGTCTCTCAGTATTGGATTCTTGAGTGACGAGCAGCCGAACCCAAGTTCAATAACAATTCTACAACAGACAGAACGCAGAGGCAGAGATTTACAAAATGTAAAACAGTGCCACACTTATTTAATGTTTTTCTCATTGGGAACATATAATTATTTTCCAAGAAAATGTGTTACTTATATCAACATGAAATGAGTTTTTTGTTGTTATTTTAACATAACCAATAAACATATGTTGAAGTCTCCCCAGTTTTAATTGTGAATACAGTAAACATCAAGAGATATAACTCACATAAACAAAAGCTCTTTGGGGTTCTCAAAGATGTTTAAGAGTTAAAAAGATCCTGAGACCAAAAGGTTTGAGAACCACTGGTTTCAATAGTTTACTGTACTATTCTTTTAACTCTTCAGTTTTTGAAATGTTTTATAATTTAAAAGTTTGGGTGGGGGCTTCCCTGGTGGCACAGTGGTTAAGAATCCCCCTGCCACCACAGGGGACACGGGTTCGAGCCCTGGTCCAGGAAGATCCCACATGACGCCACAGAGCAACTAAGCCCGTGCGCCACAACTACTGAGCCTGGCTCTAGAGCCCGTGAGCCACAACTACTGAGCCCGTGTGCTGCAACTACTGAAGCCCGCGTACCTAGAGCCCGTGCTCTGCAACAAGAGAAGCCACCACAATAAGAAGCCAGCGCACTGCAACGAAGAGAATCCCCCGCTCGCTAAGACTAGAGAAAGCCCGCGCACAGCAACAAAGACCCAACACAGCCAAAAATAAATTAATTAAAAGAAATTTTTAAAAAAATTAAAAAAAAAAAAGTTTGGGAGGGAATTCCCTGGCAGTCCAGTGGTTAGGGCTCTGTGCTTCCACTGCAGGGGGCGCAGGTTTGACCCCTTGTCGAGGAGCTAATAAGATCCCGCATGCCGTGTGGTATGGCCAAAAGAAAAATAGCTTGGAAGAAAGAGCATTGAGGTACATGAGGGGAGAGAATGCAGATCAAGTTCAGGTTCATCAGACCCTGGATGTTAACAATTTCCATCTCGTCCCCAGTCGAAAAACAAATGCAATACTTTAATAGTGAATGGGTACACACAGCATTTGCCAGGCATGTGCAGGTGTTCGTCAGCTTAACTGTCAGGACCGCCTTTAATGTAGGTGTTATCATGAATGTTATTCCCCTTTTACAGGTGAAAAACAGACACAGGGAGGTTGAGCAACTTGCCCAAGGTCACACAGCCGGCAGATGGGTCCAAACCCAGGCTGTCTAGCCTTGAGTTTGAGCACTTCACCACCACAGCCACCCACCCTTGCTGCTGAGAGACTGTCTGTGCACAGATTCACAGGAAGGAACTGCAGCGCAGCCCTGACTGTTGGCTTTTCTTTTGTGTGATGAGGGTGCCCCATTTAAGCTTGGATTTCCGAGGCATCCGCTTCACAGACAGCCGTCTGCGTAAACACCTGGCCAGCCACACACCCAGGTGAAGAGCCAGGTGCCTCCCGTACCAAGGCCCCTTTGTTTGAGAGATCTCGGTTGGTTTCAATTGCTGACCATTTGGGCGTCTTGTTTTTTCTCTTCCCTGCTTCAAATTCCTGCTCTTGTGTTTTAAATTCGCCAGTGAAGAGTGAGCCTGAGAGAACCTGGGCCCCCATCCTGACCCAATAAAAGAGGGACCCTGGAGAAACCTTCTCTCTCTCCACTACCTGCGACCTCGCTGTGGGCCCCCAGATGGGCCCTGTACTTCCAGGGCCTGTAAGTGATAATCCTCGTCTCTTTCAAAGTTTCCCAGAGCTTGTTGCTGACGGCGTCTTACAATCATAAGAACCGCAAGGGCCGGTGCAGCCACAGCATTGGTTATGGATGGGCTGAGACGGGCACACGACACACAGACCACACAGGGTGCTTAGTACTGCCTTTTATTATTTTATTTTATCTTTTTTAAATAAATAAGGTTATTTATTTATTTATTTTTGGCCACATTGAGTCTTCGTTGCTGCGCGCGGGCTTTCTCTAGTTGCAGCGAGTGGGGGCTACCCTTCGTTGCGGTGCGCAGGCTTCTCATTGCGGTGGCTCCTCTTGTTGCGGAGCACGGGCTCTAGGTGCGCGGGCTTCAGTAGCTGTGGCACGCAGGCTCAGTAGTTGTGGTTCATGGGCTCTAGAGCACGGGCTCAGTAGTTGTGGAGCACGGGCTTAATTGCTCCACGGCATGTGGGATCCTCCCAGACCTGGGCTTGAACCTGTGTCCCCTGCATTGGCAGGCGGATTCTTAACCACTGCATCACCAGGGAAGTCCAGTATTGCCTTTTAAATACTATTAGTGTGTAATGTATTTTTTTTTAGGCCACCCTGTGCAGCTTGCAGGATCTTAGCTCCCCAACCAGGAATTTAACCCGCGCCCTCGGCAGTGAAAACTCGGAGTCCTAACCACTGGACCGGCAGGGAACTCCCTATTAGTGTGTAATTTAATGATAATTTTCTGGTATAGCCTTCCGTTTGGTCCTTATATTTACTTTTAAAAAATACTCTTATTGAAAAGGTGATGTCACAGCATTATAAAGAAAAATGATGCTACCCTAATATAACAGTATTTTCACTTTCGTATAATCTACTTATATCAACACACATTTTAGAATTACCTGTATGACAATATATTTAAAGTGATGAAAGGGAAGAACCTACAACCAAGAATACTCTATCTGGCAAGGCTCTCATTCAGAGTCAATGGAGAAATCAAAAGCTTTACAGACAAGCAAAAGCTAAGAGAATTCAGCACCACTAGACCAGCTTTGCAACAAATGCTACAGGAACTTCTCTAAGTTGAAAAGAAAAGGCTACAACTAGAAACAAGAAAATAACACATGGAAAAGCTCACCAGTAAAGGCAAACACACAGTAAAGGTAGGAAATCATCCACACACAAATATGATATCAAAACCAGCAATTGTGAGAAGGGGAGAACACAAATGCAGGATATTGGAAACGCATTTGAAACTAAAAGACCACCAACTTAAAACAATCTCGTTTATATATAGACTGCTATATTGAAACTTCATGGTAACCGCAAACCGAAAATCTACAATAGGTACACACACAAAAATGAAAAAGGAATTGAAACACAACACTAAAGTTAGTCATCACATCAGAAGAGAATAGAATCACCTGTGTGAAAATTATTTTGTATCCTGATTTTTCAAGGCTGCAGGACAACAAAGATTTTTTTCCTTTTCCTACACAGTCTTCGTGATGCTGATTTTGAACAGTGTTTGCCACGATCTGTACTGTGCTGAGGAACTTTTACATACTAAACAATTATTTTTTAATGACATTGGGTTATTTTAGATTTTGCCATTGTTGATACACTGCAAAGAATTTTCTTGTGCCAAAGGGTTTTACCTCAGTTAAATCACTCCCATGCGATTAATTCCCAGTCAAGGAATAGAACTTCTAAAAATGGTTCTTGTAATGTATTCTGCGTCTGTCGTCTCATTTTTTTTCTTTTACATTTTTGTATGAAAAGTTTAAACTTTAATAGAAAAGTTGAAAGAATTACACACTGGATACCTACTGTCTTGATTCCACAACGATCATTTCACATAGCCAGCCATCTACCTACCCAACTTCTATCCGTCAATCTATCTTATTTTTATGAATCTCAAAGTAAGTTGCAAATACCAGTACATTTCTCCCCATAAAAGACTTCAGCATGCATTTCATTAACTAGAGTTTAACCTCAATATTTTTTTATGGTTCTTCTGAAGTAAAACTTACACACAATAAAATGCATGGAATTTGCTGATTCCTGGCAAATCCACACATCTGTGCCACCCAAGTCCCACTTAAGGTACAGAATGTGATCGGTATTCCAAAAGTTTCCTTCATGCGCCCACCCACCCCACCAGAGGCCACCGTTGTTCTGATTCTCCTCTATTGCAGGTTAGTTTTGCCTGTTTGCCTTCTTAGAACTTCATATGAATGAAATGATACAGTAGGTGTACTTTTGGGTAAGGCATAAGAGGTTTTAGATTCATCAGTGTTGCTGCATGCATTAACACTTCTTTCCTTTTTTTTGCTCAGTTGAATTCCATGGTATGCATATAGCAGAGTTTATCCATTTTCCTGTTGATGAACACCTGAGCTTTTTCTAATTTGAGGTTATTATGAATAAAGCTGTGTTGTGCACTGAATGTTTCTGTAGCCCCCAAAGTTCATATGTTGAAATCTAATCTCCAGTGTGATGGTATTTGGAGGTGGGATCTTTGGGAGGTCATGAGGTCATGAGGGTGAAGCCCTCATGGATGGGATCAGTGCCCTTATAGGAAGAGGCCCCTTTCCATGTGAGAATTCAGCCCAGAGGAGGGCTCTCACAAAACCTGACCTGGCTTCAGACACCCCGCCTCCAGAACCGAGAGGAATAAAGGTCTGTTGTTGATAAGCGCCACTCACCCCCACCCCCTGTCTTTGGTACTTTGTTACAGCAGCCCGAACTGACCAGACAAGGCTGCTATGAAGATTCCTGCAACAGTCTTTCTGTGAACATATCTTTTCATGTTTTTCTTGGTAAAAAACCTAAAAGAGCAGTTGCTGGCTTATAGGGGAGTTGTATATTTAGTTTTCTGAGAAACTCCAAGCTCATTGACCAAGGAGTTGTAGCATTTTACGTGCCCATCAGCAGTTGCTATGATGTTGCCTAAACTCCATCTTATTAGTTTTAGACCTTCTGACAAGTGTTGTAATGGTAGCTCATTGTGGTTTGTACTTTTATTTCCTTGATGTCTAATGATGCTGAACAATTTTTCATGTGTTTGTTGACCATTTGTATGTCTCCTTTTGTGAAGTGTCTGTTCAAATCATTTGCCCATTTCTTTCTCTTTTTTTTATTGATTTATTTTATTTTTTTGACTGTGTTGGGTCTTCGTTGCAGTGCGAGGGCTTCTCTCTAGTTGTGGTATGCAGGTTTTCTCTCTCTAGTGGTGGCACGCAGGCTCCAGGGTGCATGGACTCTGTAGTTTGCGGCATGCAGTCTCTCTTGTTGAGGTGCACGAGCTCTATATTTGTGGTGCATGGGCTTAGTTGCCCCACAGCATGTGGGATCTCAGTTCCCCACCCAGGGATCAAACAGTGTCCCCTGCATTGGAAGGCAGATTCTTTACCACTGGACCACCAGGGAAGTCCCTCATTTGCCCATTTCTTAACTAAGTTGTTTTTTTTTATTGTTGAATTTTAGGAGTTCTTTACATATTCTGGACCCCAGTCTTTTGACAGATTTGCATTT
Source organism: Platanista minor (assembly GCA_004363435.1). NCBI lineage: Eukaryota > Metazoa > Chordata > Mammalia > Artiodactyla > Platanistidae > Platanista > Platanista minor. The sequence continues at coordinate 8,159 of RJWK010027593.1, forward strand.
TACGAATATGTTCTCACTATCTGTGACTTGCTTATTTCTTTTCTTTTTTTAATAAATTTATCTATTTATTTATTTTTTGCTGCATTGGGTCTTCGTTGCTGCATGCAGTCTTTCTCTAGTTGTGGCATGTCAGCTTCTCATTGCAGTGGCTTCTCTTTTTGTGGAGCACGGGCTCTAGGCACACGGGCTTCAGTAGTTGTGGCTCACAGGCTCAGCAGTTGTGGCACACAGGCTTAGTTGCTCCATGGCATGTGGGATCTTCCCGGACCAGGGCTCTAACCCATGACCCCTGCATTGGCAGGCAGATTCTTAACCACTGTGCCACCAGGGAAGCCCCTTATTTATTTTTTAATGAAGCATTTTGATGAGCAGAACTTCTTAATTTTAATGAAGTTGAATTTTCTTTAATGGTTATTGCTTTCTGTGTACTTTCTAAGAAATCTTTGCCTACACCCAAGTCAACAAGATATTTTTCTATTTTTACTCTTAGAAGATTTATAGTTTTAGTTTTACATTTATGTCTAGGCTCCATCTCAATTTAATTTTGAGTAAGATGTGAGGTAGGGACCAAGGTTCATTATTTTCCACATAGGTATCTAGTAATTTCAGAACTTGTTTGTTGTAGACTTTTTTACCTGCACTGCATCACTTTAGTGCCTTTGTTGAAAATCAAGTGTAGTATAAATGGGGGTCTAGTTCTGGGTTCTCTATTTTGCCCCAATGATGTATTTGTCTATTGTTTGCCAGTACTATGCAGTCTGATTGCTGGAGTTTTATGGTGAAACTATAAAACTTGAAACCCAGTAACATTGAGTCTTCCAACTGTTCTTTTTCAGGAGAGCTTTGGATATTCTATGTCCTTTGCATTTCCACATTTTATTTTATTTATTTATTTTTTTAAATAACACGTTCCAGGACTGGAAGATTCATTGGTCAGCCCTTATTTTTTCCCAATATTTATTTATTTATTTATATTTATTGGCTGCATCAGGTCTTAGTTGCAGCACAGCACACGGGATCTTTTGTTGCAGCACGCAGGCTTAGTTGCCCTGCAGTATGTGGGATCTTAGTTCCCCGACCAGGAATCAAACCAGCGTCCTCTGCATTGCAAGACGGATTCTTAACCACTGGACCACTAGGGAAGTCCCTCCATATACATTTTAAACCAGTTCATCAACTGCTCTAACCAAAGCTTGCTGGGGTTAGGGTTGGGATTTTGCATTAAAGCAGTAGATCAATTTGGGAAGAACTGACCTCTCGACAATACTGGGTCTTCCAAATCATTGAACGTGACATATCCTGGTATATATTTAGGTCTTCCTTAATTTCTCGCACCATGTCATTGTGTGTGTGTATGTATGTGTACATGTGTGCAGCTTATTCATTATTAAAATAATAAAATTTCATTGTTAAAAAAAAAAAGGAAAGTACAGAAAAGTAGATATAACAAACAGAAAAGAAAAAACCCCACAGTCTGTGCTGTCGCTCAGAGACCCCCACTGCTAACAGTCCAGTGTGTTTTTTCCCAGTCCCCTTTCTATGCATAGCTTTTGTTTGTTTCACATGGCTTGTTAGTAGTGTATAGAAAGTTGTGAGCCTTGCATTTATGACTCAAGCATGCTGTAGCAAACCCTGTTGGTGCCTGCCCACATGCTCTGGGTCTTCCCCAAAGATGGTTCCAACATCTGTTTCTTACATCTCTGCCTGAGGTGTCTCCAGCCCTGGAGGCTGCTTAGGTGGTACATGGAGCTGCCAGAAGCACTGGGGAGTTGATGTCACAGGAGCAACCCTCCAACACGGAGACGGGATGCTGCATGGACCTCGGTGGAGTGTTCCCTGCCGTCTCTCCCGGGTCCTCCCCTCCCGGTCCTCTCCTGTCCCCCGTCAAGGGGACCACCCTGAGCCTTGGGCCAGCTTTGGTGGGAACCCACACTAAGATGCATTTCCCTGGGTTAGGGATAGTCTTAATTCTCTGGAAACATCAGTTTCAGTCACTGCATAATATTCCATCCAATATATTGACCATTGTTTTCTCAACCCTTCCTTCTTTTTGGTGAACTTTTCACTCTCAAGAGTTGTACATGATGCATTTTTGGTATCTAGAGTAATTTGCTTAGGATCGTTTCTTGGAACAGGAATTTTTGTTTTTTTTTTAAGGCTCTGAATTCGTTCTGCCAAAATGCTCTTCTGAAAAATTAAACCAATTTAGAGTCTTCCCAGTAGGATACAAAAGTGCCTGTTTTATCATATGCTAAGTGGCCCATATCTTCTAAGAGGAATTAGCATCTACTCCTAGTTTATGTAATGGAAAAATTTTTTAATCTGAGTGATTTTTTTCCATTTCACGTGATTCAGGAAGAAAACAGACACACCACTGATTTCCACGGCCTCCTCCTATGTTTCTCTTGTGCAGAAAATAGCTATTATTTTTATCAGGAGGTGCTGGCCAGAATGCCCCCGGAAGGGGGGGGCAGCAGCACCCACAAAGGTAACAGCTTCTGGGCAGTGAGTCGGGTCTGTCCTACATTCGGAGCAACCCAAGGACGCCTCACCGAGCGCCAGGATTTGAGCACAAATTGCTTTTTCATTTTTCAGGTATTTTTTCATTTGGCTGAAGAAACGTACTAAGGTGAGAAAACGTGTGTAGCTGAGAAATGTGGTTTAGGAAGAATAGATTATTAACAACTAGCTCTTCACTTTGGTCTCCAAAGAATTCCCAGAGTCAGTCTCTTGGCATCAACCTCATCCTGGATAAGCGAGACTTGACTTCATGTTTAATTGGTTTCCATTGTGAACAGAATAATGCCCCCCAAAGAGGTCCACATCCTGATCCTCAGAACGTGAGAATGTCACCTTGCAGGGCAAAAGGGACTTTGCAGATGGGGTTAAGTTAAAGATGGGGAGATGCTGGAGGGGGCAGGGGGGACTCCATGTAATCACAAGGGTTCTGTAAGAGGAGTGAGGTGGTGGAAGCGGGTCAAGCTAGGCTGCTGGCCGTGGAGGGGCCACGAGCCCAGGAGGCTGGTGCCTGTAGAAGCCAGGAAAGGCAAGAAAGGGATTGTCCCCCGGAACCTCCAGGAGGAAGACGGCCTTGCCCAAATCTTGAGTTTAGGACCTCCAGAACCGTAAGATAATAAATCTGCATTGCTTTAAGCCACTATGTTTGTGGTCATTTATTTGTTCTGCAGCCACAGGAAACTACTGCAGCTACTTTCTGCTCTCCAGATTATCAAAGACCCTCACAAACACGTCTCGATGGGAAAAACTCTCCTAGAAACACCACTTGCTTAAAATGTCCAGCAGAGTAATAATTACTTTTTTAAAAACTCCAACATGGATAGGCCTAGAGATGATCATACTACGTGAAGTAATTCAGAAAGAGAAAGATAAATATCATATGATATCACTTATATGTGGAATCTAAAGAAATGATACAAATGAACTTATTTACGAAACAGAAATAGACTCACAGACATAGAAAACAAATTTATGGTTACCAAAGGGGATAGCGGGGGTGAGGAGAGATAAATTAGGAGGTTGGGATTAACAGATACACACGACTATATATAAAACAGATAACCAACAGGGACCTACTGTATGGCACAGAGAACGATACTCAATATCTTGTAATGAACTATAATGGAAAAGAATCTGAAAAAGAATGTACGTATGTATAACTGAATCACTTTTCTCTACACTTGAAACTAACACAACATTGTAAATTAACTATATTTCAATTTAAAAAAAAAAACTCAACCAGCTTCCCAGACACAGCAACTCTGCAGAACCTGCCCAGAGACCTCCGACCCGGCACAGTGCGCGCTGTCCACGTGGACCCAGGACAGCAGCCCCCAGCAACCCCTCTCTGCAAACAGAGTGGGAGGAAATGGGGTCAGATAGTAAAAACTAGCAGTAAATTTAGGAGAAAAGTTAATTCTACTACATATTAAAGATAAAATGGAGGGACTTCCCTGGTGGTCCAGCGGTTAAGACTCCCTGCTCCCAGGGCAGGGGGCCTGGGTTTGATTCCTGGTCAGGGAAATAGATCTCACATGCCACAACTAAGAGCTTGCACGCCGCAATTAAGACCCGGCTCAGCCAAATAAAGAAAGAAATATTTTTTAAAAAAAGATAAAATGGACACCTTTACTCCAAGACATTGCCTGTTGGCTCCGTTACTGGGCTTCAGGTGTACATGGCCACACCACTCGTTGGAGGGTACTGTGTAGACGCTCCTCTCCCAAGTCTATCCACAGGGATGCATCTGCCCTCTCCCATGGGAGGAGGAGGGGAGCCCAGGTTGTGCTTGCTGTGAGTCCTTCCGTGGGTCTCAGCGCGTCTCATGTCCACGTGGTCGTGTTCACGGGGGACCACTGCCCACAGTTCCAATTTGATTCCTTTAGCTGGTCAATAAAGCAACATTAAGCACCTACTGTGTGCAAAGCATGATGGTCACCATTCCTGCCAGCTCAGGGCCATTTAGGGGAGGCTGAAACATGCATCACACTGCCGATACCTTGACTTAATTTCTGTTCTTTTCTTTTAAAAAATAAGCTTTAAATTGTGAAAGACGTGCTGTCCCTTGGGCTCCCCTTGCTGTCCCGGTGCGTCTGCACACGTGTCCCCCAGCCCTCCGGTGGGACAGAACCCATCTGCAAAGCCAGCTGAGCCTGTCCGGGGCTGTTCTGTTGTTGGCTGGCCAGTTTTTTTTTTTTTTTTTTTTACTTTTTATAAATTTATTTAACTTTATTCATTTATTTAATTTTTGGCTGTATTGGGTCTTCACTGCTGCGCACGGGCTTTCTCTAGTTTTGGTGAATGGGGGCTACTCTTCGTTGTGGTGTGTGGGCTTCTCATTGCGGCGGCTTCTCTTGTTGCGGAGCACGGACTCTAGGCGCGTGGGCTTCAGTAGTTGTGGCACACGGGCTCAGCAGATGTGGCTCGCGGGCTCTAGAGTGCAGGCTCAGTAGTTGCGGCACACAGGCTTAGTTGCTCCGCGGAATGTGGGATCTTCCCGGACCAGGGCTCGAACCTGTGTCCCCGGCCTTGGCAGGTGGATTCTTAACCACTGCGTCACCAGGCAAGCCCTGGCCAGTTTTAATGTTGCTGTTTTCTTGGAAACTGCTGAGCCCATGTCTGACGGCAGTCAGAGTTTCCAGACTTTCTAATCCTCTTGTATCAATTCTGGTAAATCTGGGTTTTGATTTTTTAGGAATTGGCCTTTTCATTCAAATGTTTTAATGTGTTGGTATAGAGTTGTTCGCAAAGTTCTCTTGTTCTTGTTCTCTAAATGTTTTTTATTTATATCGTCTATTTGAAACGTTTGGGGTATTTTTTCTCCTTGGTCGTTCTTTGCTAAAGGATTTTCACTTTTTCTTGAGGGGCTTTTCAAGAGCCAGGATGGGACTGGTGGTGCTGATCTGTTTTATTGTCATTTCTGGCTTTCTGGTGCCACGTCTGGTGCCAACCTGCCTCAGTGCAGTACCTTGTCAACCAAAAGGTGAATGAAATCACAGGGAGAATTCACTCAGCAAATGACTGAAATTGATTAAATGATTTAAATTGCGAGATGAAGATGGTCTTCTGTGTTTTAGCTTTTTTAATGTGCAATTTAAACAGTTACTATGTACGATAAGATTACTATTTTAGAATGACGGGTTAATGAATGAAACTCACGTATGACGGCACCTGTTAGCACTCCAAGGGAAAGTCTGGGCAATTCACCTCTGCTCAGCATCTCCGTATACTGTACACAGGTGGATTAACCATTGCCTCTTTGGGAAGTCATGGAGCACACTCACAAAGCGGGCTGGACAGGCCAGTCAGGATGACGCAGGGCCAGCGAAAGGTCCCCTGGCCTGGGGACCTGCGTGTCATCCCGGTGCTCACCTGCGTGGTGAGCTCGGGTTTTCTCCTCAGCCACAGGTGAGAGCTTGGATTTGGAGTCGACGAGCCCATGGGTGTCAACTTGGCTGTACCTGCTGCCACTGCAAAACCTCAGCCCACCACAGTCTCAGAAGCTGCCACGGGGCCTCACCCTCCTTTGGGCCTGGTGGGAAGTGGCCAGCACTGCTGGACTGAAGTCTCCCAACTTCCGGAGGCTGGAGGACAAGGATAATCCCTCCACTACGTGCAGGTCTCGAGATGCCACCGTGCAGGCGAGGTCACGTCACACTTGGCCCCAAACCACACACCCAGTCCTGTCTCCGCCTCGCAGGGATCAGGTCTTGATGATTTTAGTCTGTTCTGATGGGGCCCGAGGTGCCAGCAGAGCTGGCCGGGGCCCTCCCTGGCCTTGCTGCCCACGCCAAGGCCCCTCCCCACACCCCAGCGTCGGCCCAGCGTCACCCCCTCCTGTGGGTCAGGTCGGCCCAGCACAGATCCGGGCCCCCAGCTCTGCACCCCTGGCGCTGGGTGGATGCCGCTGCATTGCTCCATCATCCGTGTAGCCACTGCGGCCACGTCTCCTTCCCTGCAGCTCTCCCTTCTCCCCTCGCAGCCCTCAGCGCCTCCAGGTCCCCCACTGCAGCCCTGCCGGGGGCCTGGGTCTCCCCTGAACTTGGTGTTGTAGGGGCATGGGGAGGGTGGCCCACTCAGTCCTAAAGGAACAAAGTCATCAATCCTGGTGCGTCTTCTGCTTCCTCAGCATTTCCTTCCATCGTGGAACCCTTCTCTGTGGAGGGGATGGAGCACGAATGTTCAGCATACTCGGCCTTGGGCCATAACTTCAGAGCAGAAACTAATTTGATGGAGGCTTCCTGTGAGTCAGGACCATTTGATGTGCCTCTCTCCCCGCTAGTGTGTTCACTGTCTGCCGTGGCCGGTTCTTAGCCGTCAGAGCTGGGGTGGCTGCCGTGTGCTCACACCTCACCTGGAGGGGCCGCCCAGGTGAGCAAGCAGGTGGGGAGGGGGACACCTCCACGTGAGAAGACGTCTGAGAGGCTGAGTGGGCCCCAGGAGGGGAGACTATAACCTCTGGCTCCCTCTGTCCGAGGACAAAGTTCAGCCCCGACCCCCAGCCCACGTGCTGGGGTGACCCTCCCCCTGGCCTCCAGAGAGGAGGGACAGGAGTGAGGGTCTGCTCTTGCAGAGCTGGTCTCTGTGTGGCCACTGCGGGGACAAGTGGCCAAAGGGCCAGAGACCGAGAGGCTCTGAGAGGGCGCAGGGGAGGTCAGGACCCCCAGACGGGGAAGGGGGCCCCTCCCATTAGAGGCTGAGCCCTGTCCCAGAGGGCGAGGCGTTCCCAGGCCGAAGAGATGACCAGAGCCCCTCCCGGCCTTCCTGACCCTGGTCCAGTCACCAGGACCTGGATTTCTTGCCCAGGGGCCACCTCCGGGGTCTGCATCCTGTGGGGGAGAACCACCCCAGGCCCGAGGGGCTGCTTGCTGCGGGGGCGGGTGGAGCAGGGACCCAGTCTGGAAGGGCGGGGGGGGGGGGCAGGCCGGTGCCCCCAGCACCACTTTCCAGAGCCCCACAGAACAACCAGGTTCCCAGGTCCGACCTGGTCCCCCCTCTTGTGGCTCGTTTATGACTCTCAAATATTCAGGCACAGCCGCCAGCCTGCACGTGTCCCGCCCGCCTTGCAGGCCCGTGACTGGGGGGCCGCGGTGGGTGGGCCGATGTTCCCAGCTGTCGGCCATCAGCGCTGTTCCATCCCCACATCCGGTGAGCAGCTGAGCTCAGGGGGACCTTTCTGGGCCCCAGAGAGAAGAGTGGAGCCACTATCCCAGCAGAGTCAACACCGGGCAGACACCTGGGAGGCACTCAAATGCCCGGGTGTGCTGGGGGGCCTGCACACTTGAGCGCCTGCTGTGTGCTCTCAGTGCGTCACCTTCAAACGGTCCCTTCAGAACAATCCCAAAGATAAGCATTAGTATGTTATGGTATTATTATCTTTATTGCATTGGTGAGAACATTGGAATAGATTGAACGAAGGAGCTGGAAGACCCCTACTCCCTAGAGCCAGGTGACTGCTCTGACCCTGTTTCCTCATCTCTGAGATAGAAATGACCATAACGACTGTAGTCCTGCGAAAGTGCTGAACCCAGCACACTCACAGCCCCCGAAGACAGTGCAAACCAACAGGCTACTATTACTATTATGACCTCCATACTCCAATTCCCTGTTTCAAAAAATCTCCGGGACACAACTAAACACACATAAAATATACGGGCAAAGGATGCTGACCATAAAGGGAACGTGTCTTTGATCACTCGAAACACACTGGCTTTCAGGGACATGGTTGTGAGAGGCCTGCCTTGAACTCAGGACAACCTGACCGATGGCCAGCCCTGTTAAGAAGGAGACCCTGCTGACCAGGTTTTCTGAACACCGCACACAACCAAGCTGGCCAGAAATAGCCGGCCCGAGAAGGGAGACACTGGCCGGGCCGTGAGTCATCGGCAGCTCCTGATGCCCACACTTCTAGAAACAGATGTTCTGGGTTCCTTTGGAGAGCGGTTTCTAAAGAGGAGTTTGACTGGGCCGTCATGTACCAAGGACAGAGAGAAGCAGCCCTCAGAGCCGAGCTCAGGGGGGGCCGGGGAGGGGGCTGAGCCCACCTTCCATACTGGGGTGCCGGGGACTGGGGTTCCTCACACAACCACTTCAAGCCTCTGTTTGTGTTTAGGCTCACGACGCGATCGTGAAAGGACCCCAAGGGAGATGGGGATCTTTTGTGGGGTGCATTTCTAAGGGTTCTGCGTGGCTCTGACCAGGATGCTCTCCCCACCGGGGTCTCCGTGGGGATCTCCGCAGCCCTCTCTGCAGCCCTCTCTGCAGATCGCGGCGTGTCCTCCAAGATGAAGCAGGCCGAGGTCACCGGGCGACAGACACACAGTCAGGAGGCCTCAGAGCAGAGGATCCCTGCCCCCACTGTGGGCGGCAGACCCAGCCTGGAGGGGGCCTGAGGGACAGGAGATGGGTCAGTGCCTCTCTCTGGGCCACTTTCTTCATTTGCATAAAAGGAAGCAGCAAGGGGAACTTGGGAGGTTCTAGAAGACTCAGCACAGGACCCTCTGTGATGGAGGTCTGGACAGGGATGGTGGGACCGGAGACCTCGGGACTGAGGCCGGCCCCCCAGCTTCCATCTGCGTCCTAAGTGCTCAGACCCATTACAGTGAGCAGGCCACCTCCTGGTGTCTGCTTTCCAGACACGGTCCTCAGAACAAAAGAGCTGACTCCGCCTCAAACAACCTAAAAACAGATCCGCCAGGGACAGGGGTGCTGGGCAGGTGCTCTTTCCAGGCCTTAAAGTGGGGAGCAATTGCTTCTGGAGACATTCTTAGGCCCAAACACAACAGCTCTCAATGGACTGTCTGCGGGAAACACCTCCTGCTGACCCCAGGTTGGAGCCGGCAGGCCCGGGGCCTCGAGCAAGGACGGACTCCTGCATCCCGGATCCACCCGGGTGTGTCAGTGGGTTCTAGACGCCTGTGTTCTCATGGTAGAAACTGCCATCAGCAGTGCCTCTTCCCCATTTCTGACTGTGGCGTTATCGTGCCCGGCCGGACCCATGGTGAGGACGCCCTGCTGCGTGGATTAGGGGTTGTCTAACAGCCAGAAGCTTGGGGCCGCAGGGACTCAGCACCAGGTGGGAACGGGGTCCCCCCCACTGGGGCCCCTGCTGTCACCGGAGCCTGTGCTGGGAAACTGGGACAGTCCTGTGTCCCTCTGTTCTCAGCTCCCCCGACTCCCTGGCCTGGCTGCTATGTGAACAGCTGCGCTTGCTTGCTCTGTGCCCATCTGCAGCTCTGCCCGGTGACGGAGGTCTGCCGGGTCACACCCCACACTACCCTGCTTGCCCCTGCCGTTCCCAGCAGCCTCTCGCTCCAACAGCTTCCTCCCTTCCCACTTCAGCTCTCTCCTGCCAGCCTGCAGGCATTGCCCCAAGGAACCTTCCCCCACCCCCTGCCCTGCTGGGTGGTCCCAATAGCCTCCCCCTTCTCCTCCTGCCCCGGGGTGTGGGGCCCACCCCCAGCCATGCCCCTGAGGAGGGGGCTTACATCCCAGTCCCCTGCATCCCTGCACCCAGCACGGAGCCGGGGCTATGCTCAGACTACAGTGGACAAACAGGCGATTAAAGCAAAATGAAAGCGTCTGTTTAAAAAAAAACAGTGGTTACTCTTAGAAACTGAGAAGAGGTGGGACTTCCCTGGCGGTCCAGTGGTTAGGACTCTGCGATTCCACTGCCGGGGGCCTGGATTCCATCCCTGGTCAGGGAAGTGAGATCCCACATGCCGTGCGGCACGGCCAAAAAAAAAAGGAAATTGAGAAGAGGTGTGGGGTGTTGGGAGTGAGGAGCGGGTAGTTTTTTAAAAATAAATGTGTGTTAACTGACTTTCAAAAAAACCTTAAAAACCCTCAGGCCTTCCACTGACATTATTTAAAATGTGAAATTAAATTCTGCGACCAAAGACAAATCAGAGCTGCAGACACAGACTGCTTATCTCCAAGTCTGCTTATCTCGTGGGGGCCCACACCCCAGGAGGATCTCAGCCTAAACTAGTCTGCAGTGATGGGTCCCACTTTACTCCAGCCCCCTCCTCCTCGAGAGCTGTGGTCACTTGGGCTAAATACAAATTTTTGCCGAAGTGTGAGTTAGTGATGGTCAGTGGGTTTCGGTGAGCTCTGCTGTCCTTCACCTCAACCCCTGCGGCCACAGAGACTGATCCCAGCTGGAAACAAGACTCAGACTGGGGAGGGCGGGCGTGTGCACGTCTGAATCAGGTAGGATGCCGGCAGGGCTCAGACCCATCCTCCAGCAAACACTCACACTGCACTCCTCTGTAGGCCAAGCAGGACCGGGCCGGAATTCGGGGGACAGATCAGCCCAGCCCCCGCGCCCAGGGAGTTTGCACTCTTATGGGGAGACACAGCTACAGACTGTGGTTAGTGCTGTGAACAAAGCAAATAGGGGCCGAGGGGAACAGACGAAGCTTGGGGCACCTCCTTCAATGTGTGACTGAGGAAACTTGCCCCTCACAGCCTGTCCAATATCCATTCTCTTCTCCTCCCTTTTAACGCAACACAACTCCAGTATTGGTGGTGCAGCTATGAGCACAGCTTTGAAAATGTTCCTCATTTCCCTATGCAGTGGGGTTTGCCAATGAGATATAAATGACAGGCTGAGACTTCCAGAAAAGTTCCTTGTGGAGGGCGGGCTCCAATAAGAAATGTTCTCTTCCTCGCTCGATTCTTCTTCTTCCTGCTTGAAATATGGTTGTGACGGTTGGAGCTCCAGTGGCCATTTTGTGACATGAAGTGACCTTCTCAAACAGTGTTTGGGAATCCAAAGTTTAAACAGCAGGTAAGTTCTAGAGCCAAGCATTGGACTTTTGATTCTAAGACCTATATTCCTCACCCTCTCCGACCCCTTCCCTCACACACACATACACAACCCTAAGAATGGAAAACAGGGGGAGCCTTTCCATGCTTAGGAGACCTTCTTGTGGGATGGAAGCCTCCTATGACTGCAGGGAAAGTTCTTGCCCATGTGAGTTCGGCCTCAGGCAGAGGAAGCAGACAGACCAGATGACAGCAATTCTTGTTCTACTGAGAGCTCTAAAATCAAATTCCCAATTCTCCTCTGTGTGACTACACCAGATAGAATTACACAGTGCCAGCAACTTATAAATAGAAGAAAATAAATGGGGAGAAACCAGCAGATTAAGCTGTAAGCCACCGGGAGAAATTAGAGGGTGGAATTTGCTTGGTTGCTTTTTCTTGCATCCTGCCAACACCGTGGCTGGAATTCTCTGTGTTCTGCATCTGCTGTGTATGGTCCCCCGTGCGTCTCTGGCTCCATCCCCTTCTCATGTCAGCTGAAGCCGAGGTGACAATGCAGAACATCGTGCTCTGGAACCTCATCTGAACTTTCGAGTCTGCTTAGGACGCTGAGTCCATAGAGTGAGACAAATCAGGAGACGTGGTCACCTCAATGGTCTGTACTTAGTGGCACCACATTCCCGCAGGTGAGGGTCCCACAGAGAGCAGCCCCAGGCAGACCCCAAGGTAAGCGGGGTGGCAGAACACCAAGTTCATGGCCAAGTCAGAGAAGGGATGCGTTTTCTCCTCCAGCACCATTTCTGACTTGCTCTTAACCAGGAATCAGATGCTCACTCGTCTTTGCAAACGCACTTAAAGTGCACAGGACGTCGACATGAAGCAAACCGAAGGGGAGACAAAATTAAAAGGAAAAGATCCAGTGCTTTGCCTCCAGAGCTGCGGAACTCTTCTGATGTGCAGAAGAGGCACAGCTGTGATCTTTTTTTGATTGCACTGCTCCGCCACACAGAAGGAGACACTGAAATACATCAGGTGACGTGGTGAGAGCCAGGAAAAGCTCATCTTCCTTGCGATGCCCCGGAGTCATTGCCCAAAGAGACGTCTGCTGGGGTCAAGTCTCAAGCAGCCCAGCCTGCATCTCAGGCCTGCGAGTTTCTTTTCTTTTTCTCATGGAAGAATGAAGACTGTTTTCCTCTTTTTTTTGGTCTGCGAGTTTCTGAGCAGGACAGAGAGCCTGCCTCGTGAAAGCCTTGGGCACGGGCTCCAGGAAGGGTCTAGGTAACCTCATGCAGTGGTCCTGGCTGCTTGCTGTTTTCTTATTATTATAAAACTTTTAAGATAATAGTAGATTTAAATGCAGTTGCAAGAAATAATACAGAGAGATCCTTTATTCCGTTTCCCCCACAGTAACATGCTGCAAACTGTAGAGGAGTGTCACACCAGGATGGTGACGCTGACGCAGACACAGAACCTCCTGTCCCCGCGAGGTCCCTCCCGCGGCCCTTCTGTAGCCTCACCTCTTCACTCTCGCCCCCCCGAACCTGACCAACTGCCAACCTTCCCTCTGTTTCCATAATTGTGTCATTTTAAGGATGCTCTCTAAAAGGAATTGGAGGTATGTAACCTTTTGGAATTGGGGTTTTTCTGCTCAGCTTAATTTTCTGGTGATTCGTCCAGCTGGCTGTTTGTCAAGGCTGTTCCTTTTTGTCACCGGTGTCTTTTGAATGGCCCATCTGTATTCGGGGAAGCGCCAGGTCACTGGTGCCCTGGTGTAGGAGCCAGAGCTCCCTCTCCACCCCCAGCAGCCCGACCCAGCCCGGATGCACCAGTTGAGGCTTTAGATTGATGCGGGGGGCGGTGTCAGCACTTGACATGTGTGTTTCCAGGCGCAGGTGAGCTCGGGTTGCTTTTAGGGCCACAGCGTCCAGGGTCAGGGTGGGCAGCCGGCAGTCAGGAGCTTTCCTGGCACAAGTGTGCAGCACCAGGGCAGGGGCTGGGGGATCCTGGGGCCCGGTCTCAGCGAGGCTTTGGAAGCTTCCCCCTGCTTCTATGGCCTCCCAAGCCCCCCGACGTCCCTTTAAACATGCCCTTCCAGCTGAACTGAACTGGCCCGAGAAGCTTCTGCTGCTGTCCACTGAGTACCCCAATTGAGGTACCCTCTTCTCCGGAGGTGAGACGGGGCACCAGGCCCTGCCAGCCCTGAACACATGGCTGGGGACAGAGCCCCACACGCCCGCACGAGCCCACCCGGCGTAAGGAATCCAGCCCAGTCCAGTCACACCCCTGGCTCTTGGGTCTCGGTCTCCTCGGCTGGAAGCCAACTCGTATCACACAACGCCTGTCACGGCCAACATCTCTGTTTAGTGGACGAGAGCCCCAGGTCTGGCCGCAAGGCTGTCACTGGAACGGAGGAGGAGAGGTTTCCCGAGGAGACCTCATCTCACAGCAGGTCGGGCCGATGGAGTCTCCTCCTGGGCTCCTTTCTCTGCCCTCCCCCGCCCACACACGCTCTCTCACACACGCTCACGTTTGCACGCACCGTTGCATACCCATACTTGCATGCTCAAAACCACATGCACACACATTTGCATGCTTACATCCAACACTAGTGTGCCCACACATGCTCATGCTCACACTCACACTCTCACATTTAAGGTCTGAGCTCACTTTCTGGGTCCTTTATGTGCCTCGGTCTTTAAACTCAAAGATGAGCTTGGGGCTTCCCTGGTGGCACAGTGGTTGAGAGTCCGCCTGCCGATGCAGGGGACGCGGGTTCGTGCCCCGGTCCGGGAAGATCCCACATGCCGCGGAGCGGCTGGGCCGGTGAGCCATGGCCGCTGAGCCTGCGCGTCCGGAGCCTGTGCTCCGCAGCGGGAGAGGCCACAACAGTGAGAGGCCCGCGTACCGCAAAAAACAAAACAAAACAAAACAAAAAACCACACAACAACAACAAAAAAAGATGAGCTTGAAGCAGGAGAAAAAAAGAAAACAAAATCCGTGGTCCGCCTGCTGTTTAACTGCTTAATCTTCGTGTCTTTTGCTACCCCCGCCGCGCCCGCGAGGCACTCATTTGGCTTTTGTTTCGTTTTGTTTCTACTTCTTAGGAAATGAACCGATGTAGCCGGGCAGGTATCTGAGGGCAGGAGGCCCGGCCCTCAGCCTCCTCCAGCCGGGGTCGGGGATGGGGGTGACTTCAGGCCTCGTGCCCCGCCCACCCTGGTGGTCTAGGCCCCACCGCAGGGTCCCCTCCTCTTGTCCTCACATCCCACTAGGCCCAAGGGCGTTACCAGGTCACCCCAGGCTGGGAGTATGAAGGACAAAACCCCCAGATTCCAGGGGAGGGTTGTCAGGGGAGGCTGGCCGGGGTCCCCCAGGGATCCTGCAGGCTGGGCGGGGCCGGGCAGGAGAGCTCTGCCTACTTGGGTGAAGTACTTAAGGAGATGCCAAAAACTCAGCAGTGAGATAAATCACAGTTTACTTCAATATTTTAATAAATCAAAATGGATGCCCCCAAATCAACAATAAACAAAATATCAAATTTTTAAATAAAGGCAGAATCTGGCCCTGGCCTCGCCAGCTCTTTTCACTCACCTCCCCCAACCCCGGCTCCACCCGTGGGCAGCTCGGCCCCCAAAGCAGGGAAGGAAGTGGGGGTCAGGGGTCCCTCTGTGGCTTAGAGCTCTCTGGCCTTTGCAGCCTGTCAGATCCTCATGTCACCCATGTGGCAGGGGGGCTTTGAGAAGTGAGATGGGGTCTTTCCCTGGAGTCCCATAGCTCTTGCCTCTGGGAGTCTCCAACACACACGCACACATGTGCACACACACGCGCACACACTCACACCCACACACGCACATGTGTGTGCACAGCAGCCAGCCTCCAGGGAGCCTCTCCTCGCCGCCCACGGGCCGGAGCAGTGGCTGCACAGTCCTCATCAGCCAGAGCAGGTTTCTGAATCCGGGTCAAAGGCCACCTGGGCGAGAACTGGCGGAGGCCCGGGTGCCCCACGGGGCTGAGTCGATGATGCCCCCTGACCCGGGCCCCAGCCGGGCAGCACCGACCCTCCAGCCGTGGTGCCTCCGCGCATGTGCGTGTGCGCCCGGCACCTACTTCCCAGGCTGGACGCCACCTCCACAGGGCACAGCCCTGCCACGCCACCTACCCCTTGACTCTGCTGCACAGTCACTCGTTCTGTTAGAATGAATGAACAAATGACGTGGGCAGGGAAGCGCTGCGCTTAGCTCTCAGCAGCGGGTGTCCCTTTGCTGTGCAGCCCGTCCTGTGAAGCCCCCATGCTGCAGGGTGGACCGTGGTCTGGTGCAGGCTCGACAGGCCACGTGTCAGCCACATAGCTCTTTAGGGCCGTGGGGAGGGCGGTGGGCTTGGGGTCAAAGGTGCGGCCCCCCCGTGGCCCCAGGGAGGGCACAGTATAGAGAGTACCATCTACACTGGCCGGGCTAGGAGCCTGAGTCCTGCGGCCAGTAGAGACGAGGTTCTGTCCTTTCTTCCCTCCCAGCAGTGACCCTTCTGCCCTGACCCGCCATGCACGTTAATTGCTATTCCGAGCACCTTCATCCCTTCCTCGCTGCTTCCAGCTCTGTCAGGCCCACTATTTATAGCTGACTATTTCAGAGACACAAATGACTACTGGGACATGGCCTTTAAATTTTGTTGAAGACAGTGGGCTGAAACGTTTGCCAACGGACTTCGCGTCTCTGGCGGGAGAGCAGTAAAACCGACTCTCTTCTCTTCAGCGATGAGTGTCCTTTCACGCTGCAGCAGGCTTCTCCAGAAACACGCCTTCCTTTAAATAAACTGCCTGATCACCCCGCTCTCCTAACCCGCTGTGCCCGGAAGAAAGGCCGTCTTCCACACTGGGTTTTAGGAAGGTCCCAGACGTTCCCACATGGCCCCGGTTCCCAATTCAACGGCCCCTCCCGCGTCCTCCCCAAGCTCGGAGGTCGGCCTCCATTCAGCACAAGCAGAGTGAAAAAAATGATAAAAAATCAAATCGCTGACACCTGCCCACAGCTGCTCTGGGCCCCGTGTGCTTCTAAGTACTTTACACGTATTAGTTCACTGAATCCTCAGACGACCTCAGAGGCCGGCGCCGTTGCCAATCCCAGGTGAGAGACGGGGAGACAGGCCTGGCTGTTGCTGTGCCGGCTTCGCGAGGCTGCTCTGGGCCCCGACGGTCCTGAGGGGGGCCCCTGGGCCCGAGGCCTGCCTGCCCCGAGCTGCTAGTTAGGAACCCCTGGGGCCTGGGGTTATTGGACGGGCGCGTGCGTAAAGCGCGGGGAGGGACGGGGCAGCAGCGCTGGAGACAGACTCCTGCCTTCTGGGGGCCGCTGGCCGGGGAAGGTCACGAGCCTACAGCCAAGTCACGCTGAATGCCCACAGGATTTAGGGCTGACGGTTGCCTCCCTGGCCCATGAGGCAGAAGGAGGTGTAGGTGGGAGAAGCCCCACTCCAGCCCACAGAGGAGAGGGCGCTGGTGCTGGGACCCAGGTCGGGCTGAGCAGTTACCTGGCACCACCTTTGGACTTGGGGAGGTGAGTTCTGAGAGCCCTTGGGGTTCGCGCCGCCGCCAGACAGGCCCCAGCCACTCAAACCCAAACCCGTCAAGCCCATCAGAGGGGTCAGAGCCCGGGAGGGACGTGAGCCCGTTCAGGACATGGCCCACGGACTCCATTCCAGCCCGGGGGGAGCCGCTGCGCGGGACGCTGGGCCTGGCGGTGACTCACCCCGGCGCCCCCTCCTCCGCCCTCGCAGGGTGTGCGTCCCCCCGTCTCCTGCCGTTTCTAACACAGCAGAGGAGACACGGGCCCCAGGGCCCCAGGCCCCAAGAGCTGGAGGGCAGCAAGACGAGACCTCTCCCAGCCAGCCCCGCGCGGGGCAGCACGATGTCGGGTAACCCACCCTGGGAAGCCTGTGGGGAGATGGCTGGAAGGGAGTCAGACGCCCCGGGTGCCGGGGCAGGGCCTGGAGAAGGGGGCTCTGCGCCACCCCACCGCACCCACCCAAGAGGAGTCGCCGCCCCCGGAGGAACCCCAGGCAGAGCTGGTGGCCGCCCACCTGGCCCCTCGGCCGGGGCCTTCACGCCGGGCCCAAGGGGAGCCCCCCCATCAGCGGGTCTCCCCCTCCTGCCGGGTCACAGTGGCTGCCGGATGCTGTCGCCAGCATGTGTGATCCAGGCGGTATCAGGCTGCGATCAGGCTGCTGAGAAGCCAGGCAGACGGCGGGAGGAAGCGTCAGGCTGCCAGCAGCTCTCCCGCCCGTGCAGACACAAGAGGCGCCAAGCGGACCTCCTGAGGCTGTGTGCCAGGCCAGCCAGGGCCCAGCTCCCGAGGAGCTGGGGAGATGCGCACCCTCGCCTGAACCGGGTGTCGGCAGGCGGCTTCCCTGCAGGCCTGACCCGCTCCAGGAAGGGACTGGCAGACACCCAGCCCCGCGGATGGCAAGTGTCAAAATCCCGAGAGCGGGCATGTCAGATGAGGGAGGCAGAGCCTCAGGCACGGGCGGGGGAGCAGGGGCCGCGCACCCACCTCCTACCGCCAGGACAGACAGGCCAGCTTTCCTATAAACACACACACACACACACACACACGTTCACACTCACATGCATACACTCATAGCACATACACACCACAGACACGTGCACACACAACACAGATACACACTCGCGAGTACACGTGTTTCCCTGAACCTGAACTGTATTATGGTCCTGTGGACCCATGCAAAGTATGAACACAAGAATGCATGGTGACACGAGTAACAGTCCCACCCCAGCAGGATCACACTGTGAGGACCCCAAGACAACAGCCAGGGTGTTTACCAGGCCATCAGGGCCCAGGTTGAGGCCCTGATGCCACACACATGTGCGCGTGCGCGCGCGCACAC
>RJWK010027594.1:6665-26414 GCA_004363435.1 Platanista minor
CCCTTCCACCACAGGGTGTGTGGGTTCGATCCCTGGTCAGGGAACTAAGATCCCACATGCCACATGGCATGGCCAAAATATAATAAAAATTTTAAAAATTGAAAAAAAAAAGATAAGCAACAAGGATATATTGTATAGCACAGGGAATTATAGCCATTATCTTGTAATAACTTTTAATGGAGTATAATCTGTAAAAATACTGAATCACTGTGCTGTACCCCTGAAACTAATATTGTAAATCAACTATACTTCAATTAAAAATCTCAATTCCCAGTGGCACTACTTGAATTACTAATTTGATTTATCTCACGGTACCTGAAAGCAATTTGAGAATAATTATACTTTAAATACACAATTCATGATTTTTTTTTGATTGGTGCAATCATTATCTCAGGCATGATGGAAGTCAACTAGTTTTGAACAAGCTGTGAACAGATAAACAAAAACCCAGAAAAAACTATATGACATATAATGCTGTATATCTGTGTGTAACATTAAGCTTAAAGGAGATCGGTAAGACTTTAATAAATTGATAGAAGCAAATACCTACTCCATTTATGCTAGCATGGCTTATTTCTGTGGCTTATGAGAACCACAAACTACTGTAAAAAGGTGAAGTGTAAGGAGTGCTGAGTATTAAGTCTGTTAAATCAGCTCTCTGAATTGGGGTTTCAGAAAATGATTTGACTGTTTTCTCAGTTCTCTCAAGGATGGTATATAGCAAGTTCCTGTCTAGATGCAAAGGAGAGAAATCAGTTCATTACATAGATGGATGCTTTAGGTTAATTAGGGCTTGGGAATGGATTGGGAAGGGCTGCTTCAGATTATTCTAGTAAATTTGAATCCCTTTTGCAGAAGCTGTTTAAGATTAAAGAGACATTTGTTAGCCTAACTTATTCCTACAAAGGCTAAAGAAATTTCTCTACTGTTCCTATTTGCTCTTTGGAGCAACAAGTTTTTCCTTCTGTTTAAAAATTTGTTTTGGATTGTGGCATAATTGGGATGATGATTTCTGTACTCAGTGATGTTTGTTTTCTTGGACTTGATAGTGACTGAATTTAAATAATTCAACTGTGGTGTGTTAATCACACATTACTACATTTGACAGGCTGGACTTTTTCTGTTTGACATTTGCTTGTTTGTGTTTTATTTTTTTCATTGACTTCTTTCTTTCAGTCATTTTGGTAGTAATGTTGGCTTTATTTTTATTTTTAAAATTTGTTTTGGTGTTGCCACTTTTGCCTCCCTTATTGTAGTGGGCATGAAGAAGATGGACCCAATCCCCTCAGAGAGGAAAACATGTTGCCTCAGATATTAAATAAGACTCAGAA
The DNA here is from genome assembly GCA_004363435.1 of Platanista minor. Classification (NCBI taxonomy): domain Eukaryota; kingdom Metazoa; phylum Chordata; class Mammalia; order Artiodactyla; family Platanistidae; genus Platanista; species Platanista minor. The sequence goes on from RJWK010027594.1 coordinate 7,997, forward strand.
TTTAAATGTACTCAGAATGAGTACAGCTGATAATATGGAAGTGAAAAATGTGAGAAATGTTGTGCTTACTTTCATCTTCCCTTTGAATAATAACTGTTTTTCTAGGTATAGTAGCTCTTTAAGACTCTGGTGCCCCATTTGGAAGCATAGATTGATGGAACTGAGGCATTAGAGAGTACCTAGTTTAATTCCCTCATTTTACAAATTAGGAAACAGATCAGGAGAAGCTGAATGAGGTGCCTAAGACCAGATAACCAGTTACTGGTAAAATCAGAACTATCCCAAGTCTCCTGGGTACTTTCCAGGGTGCCACACTGCCTTCCACAAAACTTAGAGCTCCATCACTGTCCTGAACACAGCACGAAAGACTGCTGATGATTGACAAACCTGACCGCAAGCTTTGTGGGCAGATCAAGAGACATAAAATATAAAGCAGGGGGCTTTTGGTAGATGATGAATTTTTTGTGTCATAGTACTCTAAAAAGATGACAACATAATGGGACATTTGCTACTTGGGGACCACCTCTCAGTCCATAAAAATAAGAACATGTTCACAATTGGTATATTTTGTATTGGGAGAGAGAAGGTACATGAAATGTCTCCCTTCTCCTGCACGGTGTCAAGGAACTGGTTTATGTCTCACAGGGACAAGAATGGCTACTGTCTGTTGCTGCCTTCTCAGTCTCTGAACACTCATGTCGTCAACAACGTTAACTGAGTGCCTTCAGGGGCAGGTGCCTTGCTGGATGCTGGGGAAACAAAGAGGAATGCAACAAAATCCTGCCGACAAAGAATGCATCATTCACTGCAAAGGAAGGAATAACCGGATACTTCTGTTAGTAGGGAATGCTTAGCAGCTCTCATTCCCAGGGCTTTCTCTCTTATATCTGCTCATGTGCAGCCTATTTCTATTCTTTTTGCCCTTAGTGGACTGGGAATACATATCTTTGCAGACTGTTATTAATTTATCTATTTTTGTTTTCTCAGGGATGATGTTTTCTTTCTTGTTTTTACTTTGTTATTATTTGGGGGGGTTTGTTTGTTTTTACTTTCCTGCCTTTCTGTAATCTTTGTAGCTCTCCTCTTTCATGTCTGCTGTGCGTATACTGCATGCTGTGTGTGCGCTGGGTAACTTGTAAAACACTGTGCCGCACAGTTATGTGGTAGACGTAAGATCTGTGTCCACCTAAGAGAACTAAACCAAAATGGCTGTTCTGACGAATGATCCTTGAACTTATAAGTATTTCCATGGAAACAGTGGGGTTTGAGTTAGAATTCGGAGGAGATGCTTTATAGTGTGCAGAGTGTAAATAACATCATTTTAATGTTTTAAAGTACTTTCACATCTATTATTTCTTTATCCTTTCTCCAGTCCCATGAATTACAAGGACAAGTATGAGTATCTGTACTTGGCAGGTAAGAAAAATGCAACACTGGGCTTCCCTGGTGGCGCAATGGTTGAGAGTCCTCCTGCCGATGCAGGGGACATGGGTTCGTGCCCCGGTCCAGGAAGATCCCATATGCCGTGGAGCGGCTGGGCCCCGTGAGCCATGGCCGCTGAGCCTGCGCGTCCGGAGCCTGTGCTCCGCAATGGGAGAGGCCACAACAGTGAGAGGCCCGCGTACCGCAAAATAAAAAAGAAAAAAAAGAAAAATGCAGCACTAAGAAATTGTGCTATATAAAAGATACATAAAAAGGTAGAATGGGGCCATACTGAGAGATTAGTTACCTAGACTTAGTCCATGTTCCTCTACTGGTTTCTATTTCTCTGATGTTTTTATGAAATCATATAATGCTGACTGTACTGTGATAGAGGAGGAAAGGGCTGACATGTTGAGCATGGGCATATCAGTCATTTTGACTCTCCGGCTCACTCCCCTTCTCAGAGTCTGCTGATACAGCCTCTCCAGTGTGTATAGCAGACCTAACCTGGTGACCAGGCCCTCCCCAGCCATAGCTGATAGGCCAAGGACAGACATCTGACCCTAGATGTACTGTGAGCTTTCTCCCAGAAATTTGACATTGGCTTATAGGAACTACTCAGCATTGTAGTAGTGGCTCTTGAACAAGGACTACATAAAACCAGGGCTGACCCATGGACAGGTTGACCCAGGAAAGCTGGTTGTGACAGCGAGAAGACTAAAGCAGTTGGACATTCACTTCCTGGTCGAGTGAATCCAGTCCCTTTTGAGGCCAGCTTTAATTCCTGGCTGGGAAATACTTGGTTTTCATCCAATAAATTCCCTTTTTGCTTAAATACCTTGAGTGGATTTCAATACCTACAGTCAAATGCACCCCAAGACCCAATCAAATGCTTTATTTAGGGAAAAAGAAATCATCTTAAGAGGTTGGTTCTGGGGCTTTAACTTTCTTTCTAAGTAGAGACCACATTTGTGTCAGGGTTTCTGCCTTTCCAGTGGTACTGATGGAGTGTTTGCAGATTTCCTGTGGGAAAGCACGGAGAGGAACTTTCATTGTTTAAAACTTTCCCAGCATTGGGAAGTTTTTTCTTCTGTTTCTCCAGTTGATTTCAGATTTGTAGGAATTAGAGGGTTACATCCTGGGATTTCTGTTGGGCATTTCAGAGGCCCTGCCAGCACCTTGCCCACTCCTACTGCCTGCCATCTGGGCCTATTAGGATCCTAGAAAGTTCAGAATTCAACATTTCTTCATGGGTACTTTATTTCCTTAAAAACAAAACACTTTGGAATACATTGTCAACCACTAAGCATTTATTGTGTTACTGTAGTCTACATTCTGGTTGTCTTTGTGGCATTCATTTCACCTTTCCCCATTGTGTAACACCTCTCCACTCAACCTCCTCAGTCCTACACACCAGGGCGTGGCACTGACCTGGTCACAGGGCTAGTTCAAGGGTCTCCAAAGCTGAGGACTGTTGTTCATTGTAAGAAGTCACATTCTCTCTTCCCTGGATGTGAAGGAGAAAGTGTGTTGCCCTGGTAGCTGTTGGCAGGCATCTTGCAACAGTGGGGGAAGCCAGGCTGCAGGAGAGGCAACTCATAGAGTAGGGCAGAGCCAGGAGAACTGCAGAGAAGCTGAGCTGGACCTTACGTGAACAATGCCTGTTGCTGACATTTGCTATAGACCTTCCAGTTACAGGTGCCAGTAAATCCCCATAATTCATTTACTTCTTTCAAATTTTAGATTTCTGGTTTCAGATTCAAATATTAGCACCTTCAATGTGCATACATAACACTAGGTACTTCCCATATTAACATTTGCACTCACAACAACCTTATGAGACAGGTACTGCTATTATGGAATTTCCACTTTTCAGGTGAAGATAGGTTCTGGGAGAACCTGTGATTTCTCTAAAGATACAAAGCCTATAAGCAGCAGTAGAGTCTGAATTGGAGCCTATGTCAAATACCATATTGCATCTATTTCTTATAGAAAAGAAATTAAAGCTCAAAAAATTCAGCTTTGTAGGCAGCTGGCAATAATCACCCATATTTATGAAATACTTTTTATTTTTCTAAAGCACATTTGAACCTATGCTACCACCATGTTGACAAGTATCAACAGGAGGTTCTGAATGAGGTAGAGGCCAGACACAAATACTACCTGGGAAATGAGTCAAGGTGTTTTTTTTTTTTTTCTTGCGGTACGCGGGCATCTCACTGCTGTGGCCTCTCCCGTTGCGGAGCAGAGGCTCCGGACGCGCAGGCCCTGCAGCCGTGGCTCACGGGCCCAACTGCTCCGCGGCACGTGGGATCTTCCCGGACTGGGGCACGAACCCGCGTCCCCTGCATCGGCAGGCGGACTCTCAACCACTGCGCCACCAGGGAAGCCCAAGGTGTTTTTATCTAAAGGATACTGATGGAAGAAAGTGCTATCAGGATACACAGTAGAGATGTCAACAATGTTCTCCAATGACAGACACAATGTATAAGCCTCTGGGTCTCCCAAAGAGGGCTTCAACATCATTGTATATGATTAAATCTGAGTGAGGATTACACTGGGAAGTATAATCTGAGCAATGGACAGACCCACCCTCCCCCACCCCAAGCCTAGCTGGATCTTTATGATCAGATCATCCACCTTGGTGTTATACAATATGCCATAGAGACTGGTATAATATAGTATACACAAGCATCAACACACACTCTTTTTTTCCCTAGTTTTAAAAATACGAAATGCTTCACAAATTTGTGGGTCATCCTTGCCCAGGGACCAAGAATGACACACAAGGATGTGTGTGTGTGTGTGTGTGTGTGTGTGTGTGCACATGACATTTAAATGAGGGTTTAATATTCTTAAATATCTACCAAAAGTAGATTGCAATGCATGATGATCACATAAAATGAGCTTTACTTCTTAGCATCACAAATATTTGGAATACAGAATGTCCAGGGATGGATATTCTAAGTAAGAAAGGTATAAAAGAAGTTTGCTTAAGAAATTGAAAGTTTAAAAATTGATTTTTCCCCCAAATCCAAATAATTGTGGTCTAGGTAACCATCAGGGTAAAGGCTTCATATGCTCATTCCTTTGATAAGAATCTTCTAATCTTCTCTGTATATTTCCTTTTTTAAAAAAAATTTATTTGTTGGCTGCATTGGGTCTTCATTGCTGTGCACAGGCTTTCTCTAGTTGCAGCGAGCAGGGGCTACTCTTCGTTGCGGTGTGTGGGCTTCTCATTGCGGTGGCTTCTCTTGTTGTGGAGCACGGGCTCTAGGCGTGCTGGCTTCAGTAATTGTGGCATGTGGGCTCAGTAGTTGTGGCTTGCGGGCTCTAGAGCACAGGCTCAGTAGTTGTGGTGCATGGGCTTAGTTGCTCCATGGCATGTGGGATCTTCCTGGACCAGGGATCGCACCCGTGTCCGCTGCACTGGCAGGCAGATTCTCAACCACTGCGCAACCCGGGAAGTCCCCTGTATATTTCCAATTTTAGTATTATATATGTGCTGCTGGAGTGAGCACCACACCCTCTTTTTACATATTCATTCTCCCCAGGCTAGCACAGTCTGGTTTAGGATCTTTTCTGATCTTAGAGGAGCTGCAGAATTAGAGCAAAAGTCAGTCACCCAGATGTCTCTGAGAATCTTACAAGCACTCAGACTAGCTATAAGTCTGTCAGAGTGATGATTATAATTTTACAGATAGGAAAATTAAGTTAGTTAAATTACAGGGGTTAAAACTATTGGCCTCCAAGTGCACATAGTTAAGTAGTAACAGAACTGAATGAAAAATGAAGTATTTTGCTTTGCTGTTCAGTCTTTGCTTAACTAGAATGCATTAGCTTTTTTAATCACAGGAAATTACCTAAGCAAATTTTGTTGTAACTGAAGCCTAGAACAAAAATCAGGAACATCATTAGAAGACCAGACTTGTGCCTTTAAGTATAAAACATGAAAGGCATAAGCGTGGATTAGTTTTCAGTAATTAATGTTGAAGAGTTGGTAATGAGACTAGGCACATGGTTTAATCAGACTGTCTTTTGGGAACCCAGATCAGCCACGCTCTGATGACTGTGTTACTAATGAGGAAAACATGGCCTCTTGGTCAAGGAAGTGACCATCAATCCCCAGGACAATGCTGATTTCCCAGCATGATGAGGGCTGCAGGGCCAGGAGGTGTTTTCCATGGCTTTCTCATGTGTATTTTGATCCGTGAGCTTTTGATGAAGTGGATAATAGTCTCTTTTCTCATTGCTAATATCCCATTGTGGCGCACCAGTAATGGCCTGAGAAGTCCTCTACCACCATAAATTCTAAGTGCTCTTGGCTAACTTAACCTTATTCGATAGACTAGAATTAGGGGCATTTTAGATAATGGCTAACTTTCGAAAATTCCTGTATCTCACTTTCTCATTCATTCAAAAATACTTGTTATATACATTCTGTGTGTTGGGCACTGGATAGAGAGTAAAGAGCAAACAGATATGATCTCTGCACTGCTGACACTTGTAGTTTAGTGGGGAAAGAGGAAACACAATTAAATGAGTAATTACAAATCATGATGGATGAAATGGAAAAGACTTGCGTACTCTGAAGACATATATCAGGGGATCATATTTTGGGTTAGGACACCACTTTCTGAGGAAGTAATAGATGAGAACTGAAAGATGAGAAAGAGCCAGCAAGGTAGAGTAGGAATAAGAGTTTTCTAAGCAAAAGAACAGGCAGGTTAGTTGTCATGATGAAGGGAAGAACTTGTCCAGCTGGAGTAACTGAGGCTGGAGTACATGATCAAGGAGGGAAGGGGATTAGCTGGGAGAGGTAGGTAGGCACAAGCTCATGTGCTCTGATCATTTGAGCTCTGGAATCTTGAGATATCTGCATTCAAATCTTGGCTTCTACTCTTATTTATGATTTTGGATATGTCACTTCATTGTGAATCCATTTCCATTGTACTAAAGTAAGGGTAAAATTATCTATTGTGTAAACTAAAGCAGATTAAGTGAATCTGTCTGGCCCACAGCAGTGTCTGTTCCTTTCTCTCCACTATCTGCTTTCTATTCTCTTTTGGCCTTTTTTTTTTTTTTTTTTTTTTTTTTTGCGGTACACGGGCCTCTCACTGCCGTGGCCTCTCCCGTTGCGGAGCACAGGCTCCGGACGCACAGGCTCAGCGGCCATGGCTCACGGGCCCAGACACTCCAAGGCATGTGGGATCTTCCTGGACCGGGGCACGAACCCGTGTCCCCTGCATCGGCAGGCGGACTCTCAACCACTGCGCCACCAGGGAAGCCCTCTTCTGGCATTTTTATTCAGAGCTATTGATACTGTTTATCTGAATGGGTATTATTTTTAATATATTTATTTATTTTGGCTGCACTGGGTCTTAGTTGTAGCCTGCAGGATTTTTAGTTGTGGCATGCAGACTTAGTTGTGGCATGTGAACTCTTAGTTGCAGCACACATGTGGGATCTAGCTCCCCGACCAGGGATCGAACCCGGACCCCCTGCATTGGGAGCACGGATCTTACCCACTGGACCACCAAGGAAGTACCCTGAACGGGTATTTAACATTGGTTTTCTTTGTCCTCTCCCATTATCTTAGGTGGAAGTTTCTTACAACCTGGATAATCAAAAGCTGAATAATCTAGAGTTAACTCTTATGTAAGAAATTTCAGTTGCCTCATTGACATTACCTTTACTGATGATAACAGACGAATTTAGAGTCAGTTGTCAAAACTTGGTCTTAAGTTGGCCCTTCAGAGATACAGGTTCATGTTTGCTTAATGTTTTATTACAAAATATCTGTGATTTTTTTTTTAAACTCAGGAAAGACTATCTGTTTTGATGCATAATATGAAAGCTGACTGTGACTTAACAAACCAAAAATATTTATTCAAAAAATATTTCATTTATCTGTCATGGTGAAAAGGCAGCTTTATGTTTCAGTGTAAATCAATACAACACAGTATGCCTTAGTTTATCAGCATTGTTCGTTGAGAGTGGTTGTATGAAAACACTTGGGCAAGCTGTTCCCAAACATAACAGATGCCCCAGATTCGCAAACGTTAGGAAGATGTCACAGGATATACTTGTTCTTCCGAGTAAATGAACTAGATTAAAGAGTTCTGTTTCTTTCCTTCCCTACCCTTGTGGTAACAAAGCAGATTGTGAATGAATTTTCTGAAATGGGAACCAGCACTAATATCTTTTGAAAATGCTGTTACAGGCAGTTTATTCTTCACACCATCTTAGTGGCTACCTCTGTGACCTAGAACTACATCCCTGGCTTTCACGGGACTTAGGGTAAAATAGAACACCGTTGTGTCTCCTACTAACCTCACAGGAGTATTGTGAGGGTTACAACTAGGTGCCATTTATAATATAGGTGAGAGTGGGCAATAGTCATTCAACAAGTCTGACTGAATGGAAAGAACCGGAGAGCTCTTTCCCAATCTGGTCCAAGTGTTACTATCTTATTTGGTACCTGTAACAGTCCAACAAAGTAGTCAGGACAGATAACCATAAAGTTATGGTTAGACAAGTAGTAGGTGCTACATGATAAAGATTTTTTGAATTCACTTTTTATACTTCTCTAAGTAATTAAAATCCACAACTGCCCAATAACTCATTTTGACGTTTATCAACCTGTACTGTCAGAAGCTTCTTTTCCCTGTATAACCCTCGAAGACTTTCATTCTTTTTTTTTTTTTTTTTTTTGAGGTACGCTGGCCTCTCACTGTTGTGGCCTCTCCCGTTGCGGAGCACAGGCTCCGGACGCGCAGGCTCAGCGGCCATGGCTCACGGGCCCAGCCGCTCCACGGCATGTGGGATCTTCCCGGACTGGGGCACGAACCCGCGTCCCCCGCATCAGCAGGCGGACTCTCAACCACTGCGCCACCAGGGAAGCCCGAAGACTTTCATTCTTTACCCTATACCTTCTTACTTTTTTGAGTGAATTGTAAAATAGTTTTCAAAGACTTAAACAGTCATTCATTTTTTTTTCACATATTTATTGGAGTATAATTGCTTTACAATGGTGTGTTAGTTTCTGCTTTATAACAAAGTGAATCAGTTATACATATACATATGTTCCCATATCTCCTCCCTCTTGCGTCTCCCTCCCTCCCACCCTCCCCATCCCACCCATCCAGGTGGTCACAAAGCACCGAGCTGATCTCCCTGTGCTAAGTCATTCGTTTTTTTTAGCCTTCTCTTTTTAGTCATACTTACACCTTGCATACAGTTTTCTATTCTTTTGAAGTTCTGAGTTTTATAGATTCCTTCCAAGCCTCCTGAACTTTTCCTCCTAGGTCTGTTTCCTTTCTTATTGTCTTTGTAGCTTCCTCTCTTTTCTCTGTAAAGGAGTCTTTCCTTCCCAGAAAGTAGTGCTGATTTCCTTTTATACCAAGGAATTGTAATCTGTTACTTTTCTGGCATAAAGGACTGAAACTGCTAGGTCGCTTTGGGAAGGGCCTCATGTTATCTGATGGAAAATTACCAGTTACTTAAAATGCTGGAGGCTGGCAGTTCCCCCTGCCTACCCGGCCTACCCCCTCTCTAGGCTAGGGTACCTCACTGCTGAGAGGCCTTCCCCTTATTAGGTCTTAGTAGAAAAACTTCTACCCAAGGGGCTTTACTCCTTCCCTCTTAACGTTATCTGAGGGTATAATTTGGAGGGACAGAAGAGAGCTAAGGCAGGCTGGGTTGCTGTCTGCCTTTCCTGGCAGGACTGTGAGGACATGCTGTTCCTGCCTGTTCTCAGGAGCTGATCATTCTCCTCCTGGGGCAGCCCAGAAGTTGCCACACAGCACTGTGACCACCACCAGCAAGATGATAAAGAGGAGAGCGCCAAGGGGACTTCCACACCTGGCAAGGGAGAAAACGAAATTAGTGAATGAAAGTCCCAAGTCTCACACTTTTCTTCAAGTACGAGTCCCAGACGGAGATTCTTTGAATGATACCCTGTAAACATTTTCACCCTTAGGTTATTTTCCTTAGACCTTTTATTGTCAGGGAGAAACAGAAGGAGAAAAAAAGAGAAAAGATGTAGGAAGAGGAACGTTCAAAGAAAACTTGGGAACTTGACTCCTAGAAGTAGATGATTCAAAGATATAAAACAATGTTGAGAATGACTTTACTGAAGGCAGCATGTTTTACCAACTGTTAAATGACTGGTATTTGAAGGTAAAAGACATATAAATTGGTGTACTTCACACATGATAAAAGAATGCAGGGTTTTATGGGGCCAAAAATTAACTGCTATTTAATTTCAAGAGTAAGCAGAATAGAGTCTAAATACTAAAATTCTTTAAAAATAGAAACTGGGGCTTCCCTGGTGGCGCAGTGGTTGAGAGTCCACCTGCCGATGCAGGGGACACGGGTTCGTGCCCCAGTCCGGGAAGATCCCACATGCCGCGGAGCGGCTGGGCCCGTGAGCCATGGCCGCTGAGCCTGCGCGTCCGGAGCCTGTGCTCCGCAACGGGAGAAGCCACGACAGTGAGAGGCCCGCGTACCGCAAAAAAAAAAAAAAAAAAAAAAGAAACTGTCTTAATTATTGACAAATACAAAATTCAAACGATTCATAATAGTAAAATACTAGTCCTGGTTTTAAAAATGAAGCACCATTTATTAAAACTTAGTTTTTGAGAAACAGTACAAAATATAAAACTTATCTCTAAAAATAAAGCACTCTAACCTATAATTTGAGACCTACCCAAATTTAATATGAGTTCCTTTGACAAGCTCTGTTTCCCTTGTGACAGAATGTCTCTCTTCAGTGTGAGTCATCATTGCACATTTATGAAATCTGACAATGCTGTTTTTACACAGCCTTAGACATTTGGATCAAGGTGATGGGTGAGACATTGCAAAGGTAGTTATTTGACTGACTGAATGTGGGTGGCAAAGAAGGTTTCCGTGGAGGTGGAAGAGGGTTATAGAAAGAAGTGGTGAATTTTACTGCCTTTTCGATTTTTCCCCATCAGTTAAGTACACAGCTGCCCGAAGCTGTAGAATCCAATTCTTCATGATTCTTTGGAATTAGCCTAGAAAGGGACTTTTCTTGTAGCTAAGTCTAAGTGTTCTGAAATGGGGGCCTCAGGTGTGTTTGACTGTAAGTTCTGTACTTCTCTGCCGAGTGCATCATCCATTCTCTTTTGATTAGTAATGACGATTATCTTGGAAGATGTAATTTCTTGATTTTTGTTTGTAGTTTTCTGTTTCCTATTTTTATTGACAAAATTCCAAGGGAACAGATTTCCTGTGCTGCTGGAGTCTGAGAACTTGGGGAAGTCGCTACATAAAGAGGGACGAAAGGAGGCTTTTCCCCTTGGCTCTCACAGAGAATGCATTACTGGCAATTTAATATGTTCTATCGGGGGAAGGCCACAGCTGTGAATGCAGTTCATGGTCGTGCATTTACAAAATACACAAATCCATAAACTTCAATGACGTCTTTTTAAATGTGTACCTTATTTGGGGGGCAAACAAAAATCTTACAGGCAGGATAAGAATGTACTTAAAGCAGACGGATATGTTTTCAATGTGCCACGGTAGGGGGTGGAGCATGAGATTGGCCAGTTCTACCATAAAATATTAAAATCTGATGGTGTTCTGGACCTTTTTTTGGTGGTCGCTTCTCTGACCTTCTTAAGATCTGGACCCAGATTCTGGCCAGCTGCTTAGACCAGAGAACTAAGTGGTTCCATGTATTCCTGGCGCCCAATTCTTAGAAAACAAAGAAGAGTCTAATGATTACTTTTTCCATCAGTATGCCATATTCTTGGAATTTTTAGATGTGCGGTCTATCAGGTTGTTTACTACTATGCTGCTTCTTCATAAAAGACAATGTCTTTTTAGGATGCCTTTGATCAGTGGTTCTTTTTTTTTTTTTTTTTTTGCGGTATGCGGGCCTCTCACTGTTGTGGCCTCTCCCTTTGCGGAGCACAGGCTCCGGACGTGCAGGCTCAGCGGCCATGGCTCATGGGCCCAGCCGCTCCGTGGCATGTGGGATCTTCCCAGACCAGGGCACGAACCTGTGTCCCCTGCATTGGTAGGCAGATTCTCAACCACTGCGCCACCAGGGAAGCCCTATTTTTAGTTTTTTAAGGAACCTCCATACTGTTCTCCATAGTGGCTGTATCAATTTACATTCCCACCAACAGTGCAATAGGGTTCCCTTTTCTCCACGCCCTCTCCAGCGTTTATTGTGTGTAGATTTTTTGATGATGGCCATCCTGACTGGTGTGAGATGATAACTCATAGTAGTTTTGATTTTCATTTCTCTAATGATTAATGATGTTGAGCATTCTTTCATGTGTTTGTTGGCAATCTGTATATCTTCTTTGGAGAAATGTCTTTATGTCTTCTGCCCATTTTTGTGTTGGATTGTTTGTTTTTTTGATATTGAGCTGCATGAGCTGCTTATAAATTTTGGAGATTAATCCTTTGTCAGTTGCTTCATTTGCACATATTTTCTCCCATTCTGAGGGTTGTCTTTTCATCTTGTTTATGGTTTCCTTTGCTGTGCAAAAGATTTTAAGTTTCATTAAGTCCCATTTGTTTATTTTTGTTTTTATTTCCACTTCTCTAGGAGGTGGGTCAGAAAGGATCTTGCTGTGATTTATGTCATAGAGTGTTCTGCCTATGTTTTCCCCTAAGAGTTTGAAGAGTTTGGCCTTACATTTTGGTCTTTAATCCATTTTGAGTTTATTTTTGTGTATGGTGTTAGGGAGTGTTCTTGTTTCATACTTTTACCTGTACCTGCCCAGTTTTCCCAGCACCACTTATTTAAGAGGCTGTCTTTTCTCGACTGTATATTCTTGCTTCCTTTATCAAAGATAAGGTGACCATATGTGCGTGGGTTTATCTCTCTGCTTTCTATCCTGTTCCATTGATCTATATTTCTGTTTATGTGCCAGTACAATACTGTCTTGATTACTGCAGCTTTGTAGTATAGTCTGAAGTCCGGGAGCCTGATTCCTCCAGCTCCATTTTTCTTTCTCAAGATTGCTTTGGCTATTTGGGGTCTTTTGTGTTTCCATACAAACTGTGAAATTTTTTGTTCTAGTTTTGTGAAAAATGCCAGTGGTAGTTTGATAGGGATTACATTGAATCTATAGATTGCTTTGGGGAGTAGAGTCATTTTCACAATGTTGATTCTTCCAATCCAAGAATATGGTATATTTCTTATCTATTTGTATCATCTTTAATTTCTTTCAACAGTGTCTTATAGTTTTCTGAATACAGGTCTTTTGTCTCCTTAGGTAGGATTATTCCTAGATACTTTATTCTTTTTGTTACAATGGTAAATGGGAGTGTTTTCTTAACTTCACTTTCAGATTTTTCATCATTAGTGTATAGGAATGCTAGAGATTTCTGTGCATTAATTTTGTATCCTGCTACTTTACCAAATTCATTGATTAGCTCTAGTAGTTTTCTGGTAGCATCTTTAGGATTATGTATAGTATCATGTCATCTGCAAGCAGTGACAACTTTCCTTCTTCTTTTCCTATTTGGATTCTTTTTATTTCTTTTTCTTCTCTGATTACTGTGGCTAAAACCTCCAAAACTATGTTGAATAATAGTGGTGAGAGTGGACAACCTTGTCTTGTTCCTGATTTTGGTGAAATGGTTTCACTTTTTCACCATTAAGGACGATTTTGGCTGTGGGTTTGTCATATATGGCCTTTATTATGTTGAGGAAAGTTCCCTCTATGCCTACCTTCTGCAGGGTTTTTATCATAAAGAGGTGTTGAATTTTGCCGAAAGCTTTCTCTGCATCTATTAAGATGATCATATGATTTTTCTCCTTCAATTTGTTAATATGGTGTATCACATTGATTGATCTGCATATATTGAAGAATCCTTGCATTCCTGGGATAAACCCCACTTGATCACGGTGTATGATCCTTTTCATGTGCTGTTGGATTCTGTTTGCTAGTATTTTGTTGAGGATTTTTGCATCTATGTTCATCAGTGATATTGGCCTGTAGTTTTCTTTTTTGTGACATCTTTGCCTAGTCTTGGTATCAGAGTGATGGTGGCCTCATAGAATGAGTTTGGGAGTGTTCCTCCCTCTGCTATATTTTGGAAGAGTTTGAGAAGGATAGGTATTAGCTCTTCTGTAAATGTGTGATAGAATTTGCCTGTGAAGCCTCCTGGTCCTGGGCTTTTGTTTGTTGGAAGAGTTTTAATTACAGTTTCAATTTCAGTGCTTGTGATTGGTCTTGTTTATATTTTCTGTTTCTTCCTGGTTCAGTCTTAGAAGGCTGTGCTTTTCTAAGGATTTGTTCATTTTTTCCGGGTTGTCCATTTTAATGGCATATAGTTGCTTGTAGTAATCTCTCATGATCCTTTGTATTTCTACAGTGTCAGTTGTTACTTCTCATTTTTCATTTCTAATTTTATTGATTTGAGTCTTCTGCCTTTTTTTCTTGATAAGTCTGGCTAATGGTTTATCAATTTTGTTTATCTTCTCAAAGAACCGGCTTTTAGTTTTATTGATCTTTGCTATCGTTTCCTTCATTTCTTTTTCATTGATTTCTGATCTGATCTTTATGGTTTCTTTCCTTTTGCTAGCTTTGGGGTACTTTTGTTCTTCTTTCTCTAATTGCTTTAGGTGTAAGGTTAGGTTGTTTATTTGAGATGTTTCTTGTTTCTTCAGGTAGGATTGTATTGCTATAAACTTCCCTCTTAGAACTGCTTTTGCTGCATCCCATGGGTTTTGGTTCGTCGTGTTTTCATTGTCATTTGTTTCTAAGTATTGTTTGATTTCCTCTTTGATTTCTTCAGTGATCTCTTGGTTATTAAGCAGTGTATTGTTTAACTTCCATGTGTTTGTGTTTTTTACAGATTTTTTCCTGTAATTGATATCTAGTCTCATAGCGTTGTGGTTCAGAAAAGATACTTGATATGATTTCAGTTTTCTTTATTTATCAAGGCTTGATTTGTGACCAAAGATATGATTTATCCTGGAGAATCTCCCATGAGCACTTGAGATGAATGTGTACTCTGTTGTTTTGGGATGGAATGTGCTATAAATATCAATTAAGTCCATCTTATTTAATGTATCATTTAAAGCTTGTGTTTCCTTATTTATTTCATTTTGGATGTTCTGTCCATTGGTGAAAGTGGGGTGTTAAAGTCCCCCACTATGACTGTGTTACTGTCAATTTCCCCTCTTATGGCTGTTAGTATTTGCCTTACGTATTGAGGTGCTCCTACGTTGTGTGCATAAGTATTTACAATTGTTATATCTTCTTCTTGGATCGATCCCTTGATCATTATGTAGTGTCCTTCTTTGTCTCTTGTAGTAGTCTTTATTTTAAAGTCTGTTTTGTTTGATATGAGAATTGCTACTCCAGCTTTCTTTTGATTTCCATTTGCATGGAATATCTTTTCCATCCCCTCACTTTCAGTCTGTATGTGTCCCTAGGTCTGAAGTGGATCTCTTGTAGGCAGCATATATACGGGTCTTGTTTTTGTATCCATTCAGCCAGTCTATGTCTTTTGGTTGCAGCATTTAATCCATTTACATTTAAGGTAATTATGGATATGTATGTTTCTATTACCATTTTCTTAATTGTTTTGGGTTTGTTATTGTAGGTCTTTTCCTTCTCTTGTGTTTCCTGCCTAGAGAAGTTCCTTTAGCATTTGTTGTAAAGCTGGTTTCATGATGCTGAAGTCTCTCAGCTTTTTCTTGTCTGTAAAGGTTTTAATTTCTCCATCAAATCTGAATGAGATCCTTGCTGTGTAGAGTAATCTTGGTTATAGGTTTGTCTCCTTCATCACTTTAAATATGTCCTAGCACTCCCTTCTGGCTTGCAGAGTTTCTGCTGAAAGATCAGCTGTGAAGTTTATGGGGATTCCCTTGTGTGTTATTTGTTGTTTTTCCCTTGCTGCTTTTAATATATTTTTCTTTGTATTTACTTTTTGATAGTTTGATTAATATGTGTCTTGGAGTGTTTCTCCTTGAATTTACCCTGTATAGGACTCTCTGTGCTTCCTGGACTTGATTAACTGTTTCCTTTCCCATATTAGGGAAGTTTTCAACTATAATCTCTTCAAATATTTTCTCAGTCCCTTTCTTTTTTCCTTCTTTTTCTGGGACCCCTATAATTCGAATGTTGGTGAGTTTAATGTTTTCCCAGAGGTGAGACCCTATTCTATTTGCTTGGCATAACAGGCCTGATATAATGAGATGCTTTTCAGTAATGAATAAAAGCAAAGTGTCCTTGAGTTTCCTTCTCTTTAAATAACAGGTGGTTGGATGATGAGAAAGAGCCAGCAAGGTAGAATGGGATTAAGAGTTTTCTAAGCAAAAGAAAAGACAGGTTAGTTGTCATGATGAAGGGAAGAACTTGTCCAGCTGGAGTACATGAGTGAGGAGAGAGGGGGATTAGCTGGGAGAGGTAGGTAGACACAAGCTCATGTGTTCTGGTCATTTGAGCTCTGGAAGAGAGTAGGGGAAAGCAGAACATTTGAATGCTTTTTCTGAGTTATTGGAACCCCTTATAATTATTGTCAGGACTCTGTAAAATTAATGCAACCTCTCACCCTGTTTAAATACAGTTTCTTGAGTTAATTCTGTTATTTTGGAGTTAAATCATGTCTAATAATTGCCTTAGTAGGCACTATTATTGGCTATCAAAACTTTTTTTTTTTTTTTTTGCGGTACGCAGGCCTCTCACTGTTGTGGCCTCTCCCATTGCAGAGCACAGGCTCCAGACACGCAGGCTCAGCGGCCATGGCTCACGGGCCCAGCCGCTCTGCAGCATGTGGGATCTTCCCGGACCGGGGCACGAACCCATGTCCCCTGCATCGGCAGGCGGACTCTCAACCACTGCACCACCAGGGAAGCCTGGCTATCAAAACTTTTAAACTTTTAACTGAGGATCCCTTATTCATGGATATAGCCTGAGTTGAGAGGTACTATGCCATGTATTACATGGGCCTTACTTAACAGGGCAGAGGGTATTGTTCATGAGTTATCTGTGAGAATTTAAAAGCTTTTTGTTTTTTATTTTGATGATAATTTTTTTTATGTTATATAAATGTATTCTAGGCCATCAGGCTGATCACCTTATAATTAAGTTCTGCTGTCATATTTCAATGCTCACATATGCATCTGTACTTATGGTTGTGTTGGAGTCATGCATTTATGATACACTGTCATACATATATGAGAAAAAACAGTAGCAAGTTATTATATAATGAGACACATGTACCAAGTGAAGATCAGAACACAGTGCAGCCACCCCATGTGAAGAAACTTGCATCTGATGCTGTAGATCTTGTGATGATAAACCACTTCAGGGACTCAAAAAATGTAGAGGTAGTGAAGATGGAGAGGGGAGGAACAAAGGTTCATGATGTTAAATCATCATGACTTGGTGACTGTCTATTGGGGGAGGAGGGTTAGGATGGTGAGGGGGAGGAAGTACTTAAGGATGATTCCTCATGTTTCTTAAGCCTGAGCAACATAGAGATTTCTCCTAAAGAAAATAAAATTCTTACAGCATCTAGTGCTGACCTGAATGAATTATATGATTATGTTACTTAAATATATACATAAATTAGGTATAAATTTCTTTCATTAGTCTTATAAAACCAAAACATATTTACAAATTAAATATAAAGATCTATAAAACCAGTTAATTTAAAATTAACAACTTTAATTTTATATGATAAATGATATTGTTTTGAAAAAACTAAATCACTGCTCACAAACTAAATATAGCACAGACTGCTGCTGCACAGGATATTTTGAGTTAGGATAGGGAAAAGTGGTGAAGAACAGTCAATACACAGCTCACAAACAGACCAAACACTCTTAAAGAAGAGGCCTTATGTTTCTCAAACTTGAGGAACTTATTTCAAGACTCCATTCAGGGGTTACTTTATTTGAAAGTCTTCTCTGACAAACCTAGCTGGATTGACTGCCCCTCTTCTGAGTCTGTGCAGAGTTCTATCATTTACTTTACTTCAGAACATAGTGTTTCTTATGTATTTGTCTTTCTCTGAAAGAAAGTTTTTAATGTCCTCAGAGACTGGGACAGTGCCTGGCATATAGCTGGGGCACAGTAAAGGATTTTTGGTTGAATGAGAGCTTCAAATAGACATTCTGGCCTTTTTTTTTTCCCCCAAATAATTGATTAAGCTAAATTTAAAAGCCATGGGGGTATATTAGGCAGAATTGAGTCTGAAGAGAAGAGACATTATGCATGCTATGGGTTAAAGGATTTTTATCAGAATTAGATCTTGCGCAGTTGACAAGGGGCTGGGGAAGTGTAGGTCCGGGAGGGGAGTGACGGTTGGAGAAGGGGTCACCAGTCAGGCACCAGAGGAGCCAAGCACGTCCAGTGATGGGGGCCTCGTGGGCAGGTCTGTGGGAAGCTGTTTGATACTAATTATGTATCTGGTCGTAGGTGTGGGGCTGCTGTGAGTCAACAGGGTTAGTAACGGGAAGAAAAACTGGACATGGAACAGCGGGGAGCAAGGACAAGCTCCATCCTGTAGGGCACGTTTGCGTATTTCTGTCAGCATGTCTGACTCCAACAACTTTCAGAGAGTAATGGCCATTGCTTCACTCTGCTTTGTAAATCTCATATAAATTCCTCTTGGTGAACTCAAACCCACAACCACAGAAGGAGACGATTTGGGGGTAACAGAGTTCCAGCTTAACTGAGTTAACACCGTGTGAACCATCACAGTCACATTTCTGCTTCTGGTAGTGTGGCTCTCAAGGAAACACTCTTTGAGGCATCTCTGGTCTCATAAGAAGTAGTAGAGGGGCTTCCCTGGTGGTGCAGTGGTTGAGAGTCCGCCTGCCGATGCAGGGGACGCGGGTTCGTGCCCTGGTCCGGGAGGATACCACGTGCCGCGGAGCGGCTGGGCCCGTGAGCCATGACCGCTGCGCCTGCGCGTCCGGAGCCTGTGCTCCGCAACGGGAGAGGCCACAGCAGTGAGAGGCCCACGTACCGCAAAGAAAAAAAAAAAA
>RJWK010027595.1:0-26339 GCA_004363435.1 Platanista minor
CAGCACCCAGCCACGCAGGGCCTCCTTGCGGCTCCCATAGCGGCTCGGCCTCGGGGCTCCCGCGCTTCTGTACCCTCTGCCTGAACGCTGTTCCCTCAGCCACTGCGAAGCAGACTCTGCGACTACCACCATCCTTGTCCCTGCCCACCCGGCAGCCGCTGCATAACCCTTCGGTGATAACATAAGCGTCAAGAGGAAGGCATCTGTCCGTTCTGTGCAGGGCAGGCTGTAGACAGTCAGCAAAGATGTGTTGGATCACATGAAGGTCAAATGAGTCTCACGTGGCGACACAACTGGAAGACCTGGTGGTTTGCCTGTGTTGTGTGGAGACAAGTGGCCACACACCCGTCTAAACGCCGCCGCTGCTGGGACCGCAGGCTGGGGAGGGGTGCGTCCCAGCCCCTCCTGGGGCCTCTCCCTGGACCGGGGCGTGACCTAGTGCTGGGTGCTGCAGAAGAAGAGTTTAGAGGCGGCAGAGGAGCCGCCCACCACACATCTCACGAGACTGCAGCGTGGGGCCCTGATCCCTCGTGCTGGAACCTTCCAGAACACTGGAGCCTCCCTCTGCCTCCTGGGGGACGGGGGCCAAGGCAGCCTCAGGAGCCCCACGGGGCGGTCTCTGTCCCGCAGCAACGCTTCCCTTGACGTGGGGGGTCTTTCTGGGCTTCCTTTCCTGCAGGGCTCTTCTCTCCCTGGGGATAGGCCCCCTTGCTGATGGCTCAGCTCTGTGACTAAGTGGGACCCCAGCCTCCCTGAGTCCACCCCCCCCAGCTACTGCCTGGCCCCCCAGAGCTCAGGGAATGTCCTCTTTTCCTGGGAATGCCCTGCTGGCACCAGGCCTCCATGTTGCTCTCTCTCTCCAGCACTTGACTGAGTGTCTGTGGACAGTAGGTGCTCAATTAATGTCTGTTGAGGAGAGAAAGGGCCGCATCACCAGCTGGCAATGCCCCATGATCCTTGGTTTGAGGGATTCCCCTCTCTGATTCAATGAAAAGAAATGTTGTTGTGATTTTTCATACTAACATTATCATAATGTGACAATAATGATAATTATCATGCTCTGCTGCAGCCGGGGCTGCGGGAAGATGCATCCTGGCACAGCCTGGTCACCTGAGCATCTCAGCCCATGGTCCTGCCGGCTCCGAGGAGCAGCCGAGGTCACAGCCCACGTGGGAGGTGGGGGGGTTGTGCCCGGCACCATTGGTGGCCTGAAATAGTGCAGCACTGAGCCTGGGCGGGGTAGCCGGGGGGGAGCAGCTGAATCACATCACAGGAAACATGGTTGTGTGGTCTGCCTGCCACGGCAGGGACGGTGTTCATCCCGGACCCCACATGAGAGAGTCCCCAGCAGTCAGGGGCTAAAAAGCTAGTGCAGGGCTGGGCCCAGGGCAGGGTCAGAAAGCACAGGAGTCTGGGCCACCCGTCACGTGAGGTTAGAGCCATCGGAGCTAACTCACCCTCACCTGGGCCTCCCAGCTTCAGAAAATCCTGGAGGGAGAGGCTTCAAGTATGCCCAGTGTCTGATCACCTCCTTCTGTCCCACTGTCCACCCTGGGCTGAGCCCCCAGCATCTCTCACCTGGACCGTGGCAGCAGCCCTCAGCCTGAGCTCCCCACCCCCACTTCCTCCCTGGGCAGCTGCAGGGGATCTGGTCCAGCATCAGATCAGGCACCTGCGATGGCTCTGCACCCCGCACAGGAAGAGCACCGTCAGTGCCTCACGAGCTCCCACCCACATCTGACCTTGACTCAGACTCTGGGACCC
Organism: Platanista minor; assembly: GCA_004363435.1. NCBI lineage: Eukaryota > Metazoa > Chordata > Mammalia > Artiodactyla > Platanistidae > Platanista > Platanista minor. The sequence goes on from RJWK010027595.1 coordinate 1,765, forward strand.
TCATTCTCTTTGCCCCATGTGGTTCCTCAAATGTGCCCGATTTCTGCCTGTTTTGGTCCAAGGGCTCTGAGGAGGCCTGGACAATGCAGGAAGCCCACAGCCACGGGGGCAGACCATCGCCTCACACAGTCCTGGGGAGGGATTTCCTGAGTTTCCAGAGAGGGAGGTCTGGGGGAGAAGCTCTGAAGCCCTCCACCAGGGCTGCTTATAAGTAGGAAGCTGCCAAGCTACTCTTCTGCTCAAGAACTTTCTGTGGCTCCTCTGGACCCACAGAGGAGCCAGGCATTTTGCAAGCCTCAAGGGTCTCTCCAGGCCTGAGTCTTCCCAACCCCACCTGAGGTCCCAGCTAATGTTCCCCCACCTCACCCAGCTGCCCCTCCTACCCCGAGTGCCCAAGCCCACCAGGCCGGCTGTGACCCCAGTGCACGGGCCGGCCCCTCTCAGACGTTCCTGCATGATGTTGGGGCCCTGCGGGCATGAAGATGAACCAAACTTCATTCCCACCTCAAGGAGCTTCTAACCCCGAGAGGTCGATTCAGCGAGCCTTCCTCGTTTCCCATGTATCACTTCACCTTCACATTGAACTTTAGCCCAGTCCTGCAAGGGGGCTGCTATTAGCCCCCATGTCACAGATGAGGGGACCAAGGCTTAGTGAGATGCAGCACTGGTTGAGGCTGCTCAGCTCTGGCTACCCTGGTGACCACGGCTCATCCGATGCCCGGCCCTGCCAAACACTGAGTTCGCAAGGGCCACACAGCTTTTGAAGCCGGGGGTTGATTCATTCGTCTGTCCTAGCCACCGCAGAGGGAGAGTTACCTCTCCAACTTTGAGTGACTTATGTGATATGTCAACATGCCACCTAGGAGGATAGAGAAACTCCAGCAATGTCACTAATTACTCTTCTCAGATGAGGTAATGATTGTTAATGTGCACTGGATCTCATTAATTAACTCTCTGACTTTAATTAACTTCTTGCCTATTTCGTCTGACATAATATATTATCACAAATGTCAACTTTGCAGAGTGTTTGCTCTTGGCACAAAATAAGACCGCATCATGCAAATGTTGTAGTTTTGATACCGCATGGGACAGAAATCCTCGGTGGGGGGGCAGACGTGCCACCAGTGGGACACAAAAATGTCCAGATAGAATACAGAGTTCTCTAAATATCTACCAAGACTTCATAATCATAATCAAATTTGTTCCTAATCACACTGCCGTGGCTTCTTTCCGTCCTACAAACACACCGCTAATCATAAGCATAACAACAGAACACCTGCGCACAGAGCAGTGTAATTTGGGTGGGGAAATTTTTTTATTTCTACCATGGTGGCTCCTGGGTTCCATGAGAGCATGCCAGGTATGGGAGGTGAAGATGGCAGGGGGCACTGACCGAGAGGACTTCCTCTGCTTTTAAAGTTGTTGGGACAATAAATGCCTGCTTGTTAATGGAGCCTGGAGAGAAACATAGAGGATGGGGTCATAGTCATGAGAACTCAAACTTTCTCCTCATTACCAGCATCACTGATATTACCAAAACTACTGCTATTACCCGCTCCACCACAACCATCCCTACCATCGCTTTCACCCCCACCAGCACCACTAACACCAGCATCTCATCCCCGCTACCACCAGCATCCCCACCAGCATGGCCACATGCTCCATCGCTGTCACCACCCTCATACAGCACCTCTGCCATCTGTAATATAATGACTGTCAATATCATCCTCACATTGCCATCATCTCAGAATCGCCCAGTCTCACTCCCATCTTTGTGGTCAACACTGCCACCATCACCATCACCATCATTCTTGCCCGCATCACAGCACTTCCGCCCCACCGTTACCATTATCAATATTTCAACTCCCAACGTCCTCAACACATCACCGCCATCTCAGCATGACTTAGAGTGCTTTGTAGGCACTAAGCTGGGGGTGGGGGGGAGGGAAGGGAACTCATTATTGTGACGGCAGCTGGGGAAACCAGAGTCCCCAAGTTCACCAACAATGCTCCATCCCCACCATCAGCACATACTCCAGCGTTACACGATTGCCACTCTGTGTTTGTCCATAACCTCGGCTCTGCTGTCCTGCCAGGCGCACTGTCGCCCTCTCCGTTTGCTTCACGGCCACACCTTGGAGACTGACTGAAGGTGGGTCCCTGAGGGCGCAGACTGGGTTTTCGCCTCGCTGTGTCTCAAATACCCAACACAGGGCCCAACTCTGTCAGATAAGAGTTAAACTTGAGACTACAGGTTGGAGCTGGGCCCCGTCATGTCAGGAATAGTCGGCAACATGAATTCCTCAGCCAGGATGGTTGTCAGGTGATGGTAGCCCCCAGCAATGAAGTCCACCTTCACGGGGGCGGCCAAGTGAGCAAGCCCTCATCCCCTGCAGCCCGAGTGCCAGCAATCAGTCCAGCTGAGTAGAAGCATTTGACTTAATTTCATACCTCAGTAGGCATTCAGATGGAACACGGAGCTATCCGCCAGCCCTTTGTTTAGCTGAGCCCTGGCACTGTCACCCCTTAAATCATCTCTGCAGGGGACTTCTGACTGTTCAGATGCAAATGCATCCCCTGCCCCCTTCTCTCTGCATTGCCTGCATGCCTGTGCACACATGCATCACACATCACACACATGCAAACACATGCACACATGCATCATGCACATATACACATACTATGCACATGTTCACACCTACCACACACATGCACAGCAGAGCCTTCAAAGTCTCAGAACACAGCAAGGAAACAGCCCTGGTGAAGAGTCATGCAGGGTGCAAAGGGCCCTGGGAGCCAGAAGACCTGTCCTGCCTTGTGCATTTAGGTAAAGATTCCTTTCCTGGACCTCAGTTTCTCTATTTTTCCATTTTTCTAAAAATATCTGTTAGGAGCCTACTCAGTGCCAAGAGCATTGTGGGTGCAGGCCACGGAGAGCCTCCCTCTTGTACAAAGGTCAGCTGGCTCCTGCTTGCTCTGCTCCCACCCTGTGGGCCCGGCTGGGTGTGGTCATGAGGTGGGCTCAGGCTGGGCTGAATCAGAGATGGGCCTGGCGTCAGGAGGGGGTGTCAGAAGAGGGGGCACTGCACCCACTGGTAGAGGCAGGAGAGTGTGGGCCAGCGGGAGTGGAGGCGACATATATCTTGGCACATGCCTGGCAGGTGCAATCCTGCTGGGGGTGGCAGAGTGGTCCCTGGGCATCTGGAGAGTAGAGGTCAAGTGCCAGCCCCTTCCCAGGCGCCTTGGGTCAGAGGACAAAGGTTCTTGGAGGCAAGCCGACGTGGAAGCAGACTGGCTGTGCCATCATGGTGTAAATCAGCTCCTTGTCCCCAGTTCTTTTCCCCCCTGTATTTGGAAACACATCCAGACTGCCCTACTCCTCGCTTGCGCAGGCCCGGTTTATTTCCCCAGGGGTTGCTGCTGGCTTGACCATCGAATGGCTTTGGCCGGTGGATGTGAGCAGGCAAGATAGGAGGCTTGGTGGCTGTGTTTCTGTCATCTGCCGTGGGAAGAACGATCCTGGCAGCCACGGGTCCCACACGAGAGGCACGGAGCGGGCTGACAGCACATGGGCTGGGAGCAGACGCCCCCCTCCCCCAGACTCCCTGCAGGCCTGAGAGCCAGGAAAAGGAACGTTCCTCATAAATCACCGAGTTAGGAGGATGGTTTGTTACAAAACATTATCGAAGCAGAAACCTGACTCATACACAGGCTTTTATGCCCCCGAGAAAATACTTCCACCTTCCTGAGCCTGAATTTCGTCGTTCGTAAAGACAACGATACGAACATAGTGCTGTTGGGAAAATTCAGTGCAATTCTGTCTGAGCCTGACCCTGGAAGTGGCTCAGAACCCCCAGAGTTCTTGGCCAGCTGCTGCTGCTCCAGCCGCCAGCTTAGAGTCTGCAGGACCTCCAGCCACCATCCCGCTGTGTCCTCACGAGGCGGCTGAGGAAACCAGGGCCCAGTGGGCTGAGGGGAGTTGCCCACGGCCAGTGGGTGGTGTCACACAGCCAGGTCTCATGCCGCAGCTGCCCTCCGTCCCCAGCTCACTATGGGCTGAAGCGGGCGCCCGTTTCCCTCCCGTGCTGGCACCCTGGGTTTCTCTCTCTGGCTGCAGTAAATGAAGATGTATGGGGCCGGACAGACGCATAGAATGCCCGGGAGATGCGCCCCAGGTGCAATTCCCCGAGGGCTTGGTGCACCGAGGCTCGTCCCGGGGGCTCCCGCCTGGCAGGCAGAGCTGTGCAGCTGACCCTCCACTCGGGGTGGGGGAAGGGTCGTTTCCCAGCTGGGAAGGGCCGCCCCTGCAGTGTCTCTGGGGGGTTTACAGAGATGGGACCTCGGCATCTGCCTCCACTGTCCCTTCTGGTCTCCTCCCTTCTCCACCAACACTCCTGACCCCCACAGGTCAACTCCATCCAGCCACGGCGTGATGAAATCAGGGTCCTGTCAGGCTGATGGATGAGCTGAAAGGACTGGGCGTTTGGACAGTGTCCAGCGAGGACAGGGCCTCACACAGAATGCACAGTTGATAAGTGCGTGTCACCACTTTCATGCGACAGTTGGGTCCCATGGTCTGTCATTCCCTTTATGATCTTTGACGTCCACTGCCAGGTGCTGGCCACGGTGCTGGGGACAGACGGGTCCCTGTCCTTCTGGAGCTTGATGTTTGGTGGGGGGGCGGGGACAGAAAATCAACAAAAAGCCCAGCAAGTGGCTGTAAGTGGTGGTGACACCACAAAGCTGGTACCATGGGGGGCTTGATGGCAGCAGAAGTGGACAATGGGTCAGCTCTGCACACGTGGTCACTGAGTGTCCACGTATGTCACCGCAAGCTGGATGGGGCTCACAGATGATGAATCCCCCGGGCTGGTCCAGCGGAGCTCGCGGGCTGGGGGAGCGGATGTGGTTGTGTATGCTCGCTTCCTGTGCGTGCTGCGGGTTACAGGGAGGGGACAGTGACTGCGGGGGCCGGGTCCCTCCCCAGGAGGAAGAGGGTGTCCTAGGCAAGGTGCTGCTCAAGCTGAGGTGGAAGAGGGGAGGTGCTGACTCTGCCTACCTGGGGGGTGGAATATGCCTCCTGGCCATCCCCACACAGATGCTCTGGGCTCAGGGACCATCTCTGATCTCTGCCAGCCCACCTGTGAAATGGGCAGTGTGAGTGTGATTGCCTCCAGGGCCCCGTTTGTACCCAGAGTCTGACCTGTGGCGGTGAGGTGGGTGGCAGGCACCAGGCCCTGCGGCAGTTCCCCTCCCCCGAGGGTCTGCGACTTGGCAATGGGTGACGTTCCCACACAGCCGAGAAGTCAGGCGAGGTGGAGGCCAGACCCCACAAATGCTGAGTCTCCTTAGGGAGGACCAGGGTGGTGATGCCAACACTCAGCCACGGTGCTTGGTGACCAGAGCACGGGGTCCAGGATGGAGACCCTCGCTTGAGTGGAAGCTTCTGGCAGGAGCAGACGAGGGGCACCTGCCCCACCTGCCAGCTGCCAGGTGGGTGTGCAGAGAGCAGGGCTGGCCTTGTGAGTCCCGTGGCTGAAGTTTTACCAGGACACAGCCGTGCCTGTGTGCTTGCCTGTCATCCATGCCTGCTTTGGGGCTGTAACAGTGGAATTGAATAATCATGACAAAGGATGGCTTGCAAAACCGGAAGCATTTACTGTGTGGACCTTCACAGAAAAGGTGAGCCGGGCCCTGATCCTGGGCACATGGGCGTGGAGGAGAAGAGCAGGTTCCCGATGGGTGAAGGAGGGACTCGTCCACCCAGGGGAGCTGGGGGTGTGATCCCAGGGGTGGTGGTTCTGATCAGGCCAGGGGCCCCTGCGCAGACTATGCTCCACCCTGTCACAAGGACCTGAGGGCTTGCCTCGTGTCTGAGGCTCTTGGGGGCCCCCAAAGTCTCTGAAGGTTGGTGGACACGCTGTCCCCACAAGAGGACATGGGTCAGTGAGTGCCACCAGCCCTGGCAGGTCCTGGAGCACATGCAGCCCCGAGAAGTCCGCACACCTGGAGGAGGGAAGCCACGGCTGCAGTCGGGGCAAGGAAGCCGCTCTTGCAGACTAAATAATTTGTCTTGAAATGAATATTCCAGAAGGAGAGATGAAGCAGGAATCTTCCAGAAGAAGGGAAAATGCTCCCGGCCACCCTCTGACTTATCCCATCTGCACACTCCAAGCTGCATTTCAGGGAGGCGGGGGTGTGAGCAAGGGGCACCTCCGCTCTGCTCAGGGTCCTGCTGGGCCGACCTTAGGAGAGTCATTCAGCTCCAGAGTCTAGCTGCAATGCTAAGGCCTCCTGCAGGGCTCGGGCTGGCTCTTCCCTTGGGCCCAGCTGGGTCTCCTGGTCCCAGAGGCAGGAGAGGCTTAGCAGGTGTGCAGGTGCCCAGGTGCACAGAGGGTCCGCCCTGGCCATGGCCCCTCTGAGCTGGATCCCCGTCTGTGCGTCGCGGCGATGACAGCGCCGGCTCAGGGCTGTTGGGGGCCTCGCGTGACCCTAGATTGCAGAGAACAGCCAGTTCACAGGCGGCAGAGGGCTGTGTGCATCGCAGTCCCGGGCACCGAGGCCGCATCTTGTCACTTAGGACTCTACCCTGAAGGTGACGAGAGAGGCCCGAGTCTGCTCTCTGGCTCCCCGCCCCCCGTCTTTTCCTGGGAGGAGGGCAAGGCAGGCCACTCCTATGGGGGTCTGGTCTCCTAGCTCTTTCCCATCGTTTGCTTGGGTGGCTTTATGCTCCCTTACGGGGGAGTAAACCGAGTCAGAGCAGCCTGCCCAAGGCCACAGAGCTCAAGGGGGACACGGCACGTGGCATATCAGCCTCATCCCGTGGCGTCCCTCTGGGGCAGTAGAGGAGGGTCTTGGCTTTGAGGGTCCTTGAACCAGCTGGGCATTGGAGAGACGGCGTACAGGCAGGGGGAGGGCCCAGGGCTGACGGCCTCCCCTCCTCCCCGTCTTCTCTAAGGCCTCAAGTAACCATTTTAATTTAGTTAGACCAGCAGCCACTTGTGTGTTTCCACTGTGTTAAAGGCTGGAATGAGCGGGAGGAATGGCCAGCACTGTCCGGCAGGGGGCGGGGCTGAGGACACACGGCCGCGAGCTGGTGAGGACCCTAGAATGACCTGGCAGCCTGAGCCAGCCTTGGACCTCCCACAAGAGCCCAGAGATGCGTCAGGGCTCCCATTCGATGGGTGGAGAAACCAAGGCTCAACTCACAAAGAGCAGCAAACAGGTGGGTGCCGGGCTCCAAGCCCAGGTCTGGGCAACATGGCCCCATCTGCCCCTGCCAGGCTCCTTCTCGCCCTGATAACCGAGGCTGGACTGGCGTGGGTTTGGAAGGAAAGAAGCAGCCTCAGATGGCGAGCTGGCCCTGCCCGGTCACGCAAGGGGAGGGGCAAGGTGGAGCTCAAACTCCAGCTCCGGCTCTGGGGCTGCCCCTCCACACCCCGCCTGGCTTCTGTGTCAGCAGTTGGCACATGACAGGGAGACCCCAACCCCTCACCCACCAATGCTCCAGCTCTGTGTGGTGGGCTAGGGGAGGTTGTTTCCAGACCAGCTCACACAAGAGCCGGGCATTCTGTAGGGCAGTGGCAGGCAGTGGTCTCCACCATTGCTGTCAGAGAAGGAAGCCAGCTCATCTTATTGAGGGAATCAGGGAAGCCCTCTGGAGGAGGTGCTGCTAAACAGGGCATTGACATAGGGGAAGAATCTTGGTGGAGAAAAATGATGGGGGAAAGGCATCACAGAGAGAAGACACAGCGTGGGCAGTGGTCCCAAACCAGGAGGGGCAGTGTGAGTTCAGGGGACAGTGAGTGATCCAGTTTGGTTGTGGGAAGTGGTGTAAAGTTGTTGTAAGTGATGAGATTGGACAGGAAGACTTGGGCCTGGCAGTGGAGAACTTTATCAGGCGCAGGTGTTTGAGTTTAATTTGGTAGATAATCGGAAAACGAGGTGCTCAGAGAGCAGGGACCAACCACTACTTTTTAATCTTTTTATCCTCAGTACCTGGTACATCGGGGCATATCCAGGGCTCAATTAATATTCACTTAGTGGATAGTCGATGGATGGATGGATGGGTGAAGGGATGGATGGTGGATGGATGGTGATGATGGTGATGAAAGTTGGGAGGTAGGAATGGACAAATGGGTGGTGAATGATGGAAGATGAATGGACAAATGGTTGGAGGGATAGATGATGGACAGATATAGGCGTGGATAAACGCTGGGGTGAAAGAGTGGGAAGGCAGGCAACGGGTGGGTTGATGGATGGATTAATGGGTGGATGGATGGGTGGGTGGGTGGATGATGAATGGGTGATGATGCATAGATGGACAGATTGGCCAGTGATGAGTGATGGATGAATACATTAGTGATGGTTGGATGGATGGGTAGGAGGAAGAATGTACATTGTGGATCCTGCAATTCCTAGGACCAGCATAGATGGAGGAAAGGGGTGAATTCTTTGGGGTTGCCACTTACCAGAGATAATCACATCTCTTCCCATAATGGGTGCTGGAGACCCTCCATTCAGATGCAGGCTTTCACCTCTACACTGTGTACTTGGAAGCCTAAATTCCTTCATAAATGTGCCCCTGCATGTTTGGGGTTAGTGTCCTAGATGTATTTTTTTTTTTTTAATCACTGAAATGCTGTCAGGAAAGTCACTTAAGGCTTGTGTGTGTGTGTTAGAGAGAGAGAGAGAGAGAGAGGGAGAGAGAGGAGAGAGAGGAGACAGGAGGGGGGAGAGACAGGGAGAGGAGGGAGGCGGGGTATGGATCCGCCAGTCCCACAATTCTCCTCCAGGCTGTTGGTGGGGAATCCTTGGCCGGGCAGTCTGGCTCCTGATCTGGGACTCGGAGCCCTGAGCCCTGTGAGGCCTCTGTTTGACGGGTGCCGGCTCTCCAGGTGGGAGATGCCTGCCTCACCTGTGAGACCTGGGCCTGTCCCTGTGCTGTGGCTGTGCCTTCCCCCGGGGACCCCGTCCCTGCATGGTCTCTGGCTGGCTCAGGGCAGTCAGCTTCCTGTCTGAGGACTGCGTGACACACAAGCTGCTGCCCCGCGGCCACTGCCCCTGCTGTTCACTGTCTCTTTGGCTGGCTAGCCACACCCTGACCCCGAGGGTGGTGGGGGCGTGGGGAGGGGTGCTGGGGGTGTGGCATCTGGGGGCGGCACCCCAGGAGCCGGGCCAGGCCCCTCCGGAGAAGGACGGAAGAGCCACCTGCGTGGGTGTCCACGGTCCCCTTAGAAGGGAGCGGGTGTCCCAGGTGACAGATGGGTTTGGAGCCCACATGGGTTTGAGTCCCACCTGCACCCCTTTGAACTGGGACCACCTCCTGTTTCTGCCAGGACAGCCTCTGCTCACCAGTCCCCACTTCCAAGCTGGGCCCGGGGCCTGTCTCTGAGCAGACACACCACTGTGTGACACGTAAGGCCGGTGGCCGGCCAGTCAGGGGGCTGAGCGAGGTCACAGGCCCCTGAGCCCGCGTGGATGGACGTGGGACTGCAGGCGGATGGCGCGTGACTGTGACCCACCCATAGCCCCAACTGTCTTCTTAGCTGTACTTTGAATTCTTACTGAATGGTACATGAAGTTTTCTGCAACAGTAATGGATATGTCCAATAAGGTAACAGAGGGACCGTGGTGACCCGTGATAAGATTCAATGACTTATGAGAAGTAACAGTTTAAATAAGCTGTGCTTTTAATAATAAAAAGCAACTTCCCACCCTCAGCAGCGCCGTGAGAGGGTCGGCCCCTTCCGCTCACTTTTCGGAAGAGAGACAGCGAGGAGGACAGGCTGCGTGGCCCCACGCCGCTTGCAGCTGAGGACCAGAGCCGGAGGGCGGGCATTAAGGGCCGATGGCGACCCAGCTCCTCCCCTGAGGTGCCCCTCCGTCCTCGGTCTCTGCAAGTCCTGCAGGCCTTCCCTGGCAGCGCCTGCCCTTTCTGCTGACAGCAGCTCCAGAGCAGGAGGCCAGCTGGCTGTGAGCGGTTGGACAGCATGAATGTTTGATTTGCATGGGGCTGCATGTCACTGTGTTAATTAAAGTTTGATGGCACTGGTAGCAGAGTACAAGCAGGAAGCACGTCCAGTTTGGGGCAGTGGTGCGTTACACCTTCATGTGTCACTGGCCGATGCCCTCAAGGGATGGGGAACGGCCAAGTTTAGCTGCTGGAGCAAATGCAGCGTTTCCCTGAGCTGGCGGCCGGAGGGGCACCGTGGCCACTGCTGTCCTCTCCAACGAGTCTTCCCGATGCCCTTCCTGTCCGGGCTCATCCGGCCCATTCACACCTCCCATCTTTGCCCTGGATTGTCCCTGCCAGCCTGTCCTGGCCTAAAACCCCAGGGGCCCCTCCCTCAGCAACGTGGCTCCTTCTGGGCTCTGCGTGCCCTACACTCGGGTCCCAGGGTGGGGCCGGCCCAGGGTCTCAGCACACAGCATCCCCTCGGTGTGGATCCTGGCCTCACCTGCCTGTGACTCACACCTCAGCCCTCTCACTGGGCAGCTCAGGGGTGGCAAATGGACTGTGCCCGTGGGCCAGTTGATGGACGATGGTTGGCTGCAGCGCTGGGTTGAGAAAGGTGCTGAGGCCACGTCTGGGCTGCAGGGAAAGGCAGAGAGCGGAGGGTCAGTCCCTTCCCAGGGCCCCTGAGCCCAGCAGGCACTTCTATTTGCAGAAGGACCAGCCCCCAAAGAGAGGAGAGGCAGCCCGGGTCCCCCAACCTGGGCGCGAGGTGACAGGCAGGTGGCAGGGATCTCTCACTCCGGACGGGCCCCTGTGTGAGGCGGACAGCACTTCCCTTGAATTTTATCTCAGATTCTTCTCTCTCGGTCTCTGACCCAAGCCCCAAGCACACCTGGGCACATCTGGAGATCTCCTACAGAGGGGGGGACAAAGACCCCATCTCCCTTGGTGCGGCTCTCTCCCCCTCCCCTCTACCACTCCCCTCCGCTTCCCCTTCTGTCTCCCCCTCGCTCTAAGAGAGCTGCAGCCTGGCCGTCCAAGGGCTGTGTTTAGCCTCAGGTACAGTGTCCCTGCGGACAGCAGTGTGACTTTTACGGATGAAAGTCTGCCCATGCTCGGGCTGTGGGCTGTGAAGGCTCAGCCCTCATCGCTCCTGGCCCTCGTTCGCTGGCCGGGCTCACAGTGGGGGTCTATGTTCCTGTGCCCCAGGTGTAACCCGAGGGCCCCGGGAGGGGGTTACCTGTGCTGGGCTGTAACCACCCAGCGGAGGGGCCGTGGGGAAACACCCTTCCCACCCAGGACCAGCGTTTGGTGGTTGGCTGGTGGCTCCAGGCACTGGCTGACTTGTGTCACCTAGAAATATTTGTCGAAGTCCTAACCGCGGAACCCATGAGTGTGACCTTACTTAGAAACAGTGTCTCCGCAGCTGTAATCAAAGGAGGAAAAGATCCCCCCGGTGTAGGGGGCGCCAAAATGCAGTGGCCTCTCCTGCTAAGAAGATGAAGCTTGGACACGCTAGCAGGGAAGCATCCTGTGAAGATGTAGGCAGAGACTGGTGTGTTGCGTCTGCCAGAGGAGCGCTGGGAATGCCTGCGGCCACCAGGAGCTGGACGGATCCTCCCTCAGGGCCTCCAGAAGGAATCAGCCCTGCTGCCACCTTGATGGAGGACTTCTAGCCTCCAGGCTCAGAGGGAGTAGATCTCTATTGTTTGAAGCTGCCCAGTTGGTGGTAATTTTATGACAGCCGTTCGGGCTGGATGCCAGCCTGGCCTCCATCACCTTTTGGTTACTTTGACAAGCAGGACCGCCGTCCTTGCTGCAGCTCTGTCATTGCCACCCTGTCCTTTGCCTCTCACACACGGTGACTGCGCATCGGCTTTGTGCCCTGGGCAGGGGCTCCCTGGGTCTCGTGATCCCTGTGGCAGTTTCTGAGAAAGGGATGATGGCCTCCGGTTCCTGCCGTCGTTCTGCCGCTAAGAGGCCCCACTGAGCTCTGTCTAGACGGTAGCTCAGAGGCTACCCCGCCGCCCGGCCCTCCAGTTCCCCGCCTGCCATCTGTCCTGGGTGGGACCCACTCCCCTGGGCTGGGATGGCCACGGTTGGGTGCATGGACTCGCCCTGTGTGCAGGCGCTGGGCATGGGCTGCAGTGGGGTGACAGCATCCGTTTGCCGAGTTCTTTGTTCGCGGGGGAAATACATGCCCAGATATGACAGTGCAATAGCACCTCGCTGGACAGCTCCCTCGGATCCCCAGATAAGCTGTCGATCGGACTGCTCCTCCAGCCACTTGCTATCCGGCTTTATTTTGCTGTCATAGCGGGGAAGATGCAGTTGGTAACGACCCATGACAGCTGCTATATTGATATTCCCAGTCTTGAGAGAGAGAGGAAAAAGAAAAAGAACACTTGATAAAAGTATGATTGAAGATTAATAGTTGTCTGGTGACGATTCACAATGATACAGGCTGTAAAGAGATTACTTGTCTGCAGAGCTGAATTGATCCCAGCTGTGGAGAAGCTGGTGTTTCAGAGTGGGCACCGCTGGACAGGGAGGGACTGGGTTCCGCCGTGTGGAACCAGCCCTTCCCCAGGGCTGGAAGCAATTTCAGGAGCCCTTGGCCAGGGGTTTGGAAGCTTCCCAGCTTGGGAGGGCAGATGGAAATTGCTTCGGAACTGTTTATTTATTTATATGCCACCATGTTTCAGAAAGGATTTAAAGAGGCTTAGAAATTGCGTTGTCTAAGAAGCTCCTAGTAACCCTCAAGGTTCTTCCCCAGGGGTGCAACGGGCCCTGTGGCATCAGAGTGCCAGGCAGGGGAGGCTGAGCCAGGAGTCAGACCCAGGGCCTAATGCTGACGGTAAGGACCCCGGGTCCCATTGGATCGAAGGGACCTCAATGTCATGTGGTACTTGGGTGGAAAAGCCAGGACTGAAAATCACTCCCTCATTCATTCATTCATTCATTCGAACCCTGCATCTTATATGAACTTTTGTTCATCAGAAGGAACCAAGGAGCCTGGTTACAAACTGGGCCACGATACCTTTCTGCAAACATAACCAAGGAAAGATCAGCATCCCGAATGCAGAGGAGGCGCCCTTGGCCAGTGTGGGCAGGAAGAGAGGTTCCCGTCACAGGCCATCAGGGGAGGCAGGTCAAAGTCCCGGAGGATGTGATGGTGTCTGTTTAATCGGTGAAAATTACAAATTGGAAATGAAGATTACCTGGATGGGGCAGCAGGGGAAAGGAATACGGGGGACAGAGGGTTAAGTGCAGGTTGCCGCGTGGCTCTGTTTTTCTGGTGGGGTTACGAGTGCTTATTGCATTTTACAAATAACAGAGTAAGTAAGTGTATTAGTTCCCCGTGGCCACCAAACAAATTGGCACAAACTGGGCGGCTTCAAACAATCAAGGTGTTGGCTGGATGCGCTCCCTCTGAAGACTCCAGGGGAGGGTCGTTCAGCCTCTTCCAGCTTCTGGTGGCCCCAAGGACTTCGTGGCCATGGCAGCATCACTCCAGTCTGTGTTTCTGTCTTTTACATGCCCTTCCCTGCCTCCCGGGTGTCCCTCTGCGTCTGGTTCTCTTCTATGTCTGACGGCAGCCATTGGAATACAGGTCTGCCCTAAATTTAGAATTATCTCGTTTTGAGATCCTTAATTACATCTGAAAAGACCTCTTTTCTCAATAAGGTCCCATACATAGTTTCTGGGGTTTAGGGCATGGGCATATCTTGGGGGGCCCATTCTATCCACTGCAGTAAGTGGGTGAGGAAATGGATGGGGGATGGGTATAGACAGTTTTGGAAACAGGTCAATGCAGAGCATTGCAGTTAATCTGGGGTCTCTTAAATTAGAACAACCACAAAAGGCAGACTCTTTAGCTGTCTCCCCTGTGAGGCCCACGGGGATGTGTGAGAGGATGAGGTCCTTCTCCTAAGGGACCGTGGCCAAATCTCTGAGCTCAAGACAACCTGCCTGGCTGGGTCTGCAGGTCTCTGAATATCAGGGGTTTGTGACTCGACAAGGGTTCTCTGTGCAGAAAGCACACAGCCACTTCTGAGGAGGCTTTTTCCTGTGGGGTGTGCACGTGTGTATATGTGCATGTGCATGTTGTGCGCATGCGTACATGCGTGTGTGCGCACTGTGTGGCATGTGCATGTTTGTATGTGTGTGTAGGCACACGCGTGTCTGTGATATGTGCATGTGTGTATGCATATGTGTATAGTTGTGCATGCGTGGCATGTTTATATGCACACATGCGTGTGCATATGTGTGCGTGTATGTGTGCGTGCGTGCATGTGTCCAAGGTGTACGTGTGTGTGATGGGTGCATGTGTGTGCACACCCATGTACGCGTGTAGTGTGAAGCTCAAAGACATGGCACCAGCATCCTCGGTGTGGTGGAGGAGGCCCTAACTGGAGACACAGGGTCCCAGCAGCATTTCGAGGCACCAAGGCTCAGGGAGGTGGAGCGTGGCTCTGGGTCCCCCGTGGGCTCGGTGGCCTCCTGACCTGGCAGCGCTCGCTGTGCAGCCTCGCTTCCCTCTCCCAGCCTGTTCATTTATATTTCTTTGTTCTAGTTTATGAATCTTCATAAGCTGTCTCAAATCCTTTTTGAACAAGGCAGGGCATAAAGAGATAAATAAATAAAAACCCCATGCTTCCAATTTTAAAACGTCTTTCTCAGGGCCCCCTCGTTCTGGGAATGATCCATTTATCACCTCTGACAACTCCCCATCCAGGCCCCAGGCACTTCTGGGCTCAGAAAAATGAGCTGGTTCAGAAGCGGGGTTTTGTCGTACTGCTAACATTTACCAAGCGTCTTCGAGGTCTTGACACCGCAGAGGGGAGGCATCAGCGAGCGCTGACCCCACAGCTGGGCCCGGGGACTGGGGGCTGGGGCCTGGGAGGTTCTGGGCTGACCGAGCCCCCTGCACCACATGCTCTACCTCAGCTGACACTGCTGCTGGACGGCAGCCGGGGCTCCAAGCCCATCAGAGGCTCCAGGCATGCACCGCATCCCCTGCCAACAAACAACTAGTGCTTATTGAGAACCTACTGTGCGCAACCTAGGGGCTGCGCGCACACCACAGGAGCTGTCTCCTAGGGAATAGCTTTAATCGTGTCCCGCCTTCGGCTTCCCCAGCGCTGAGAGCCTTCAGAACCGGACTCAGTTTTACACACTGGAGGCTGGTAGGGCTCCCCGGTGCAGAGAAGGTGTCAGTGAAGGCACTTGCTGATTGGTTAGTCGATTGGTTGATCAGTTGAGAAACCGAGAAAGTCAAACTATTAAATAGAGGCTGGACTAAAAGGTGAGCAAGTTTCTTTCTTTATCAGAAAAACCAGGATGTGTGTGTGTGTGTGTGTGTGTGTGTGTGTGTGTATCAACATCTGGATAGGATCATTTTTGCCCTTACACCGATTCTCTCACTGGTGCCCCAGACAGAAATCAACAGCCATCTCCTTCCACTGTGAAAGTAGCACACATGTGAGTGTGCGTGAGTGTGTGTGTGTGTTGAAGGTGGGGCATGTGACACCGTATCAGTTCCACCAGGATTCAAGGTCATTCTCAGTGTGTCCCCAGTTTGGTCCTATTTCAGAGGTGGGAGGAATCCCGAAATAAAGTACTGCGCCCAAGGCCCTTTTCTGAGATGAAGGGCCCCTCTTTGGAGCAGGCCTGACCACCACCCCCAGCCTAAGTGCTCAGTCTCATGTCAGAGGCTCTGGGTGAGTGATGCAGATAACATATCATGGACCCAGGAGCAGCTGGAGCTCGGGCACCATATTTCAGAAATAACCACACAATTTATTTTGTGGTTTATTAGGGGGAACACACATTTTGGCTGTGTGGACTTCTGTTTCATGAGCTGGAGCCATGGCTGCTGGCCGTGTCATGGCTGGGCACATACACAGTTGTGCTTGGCTGAACATACTGGGGATGAAGAGATGGGATTCTTGAACATTCAAGGCTTTGCTGAAACAGATGCTCAATGAATGTTTATTGATGAAGCAATTGAGAAGATGGATGGTTTTGCCCTGGATGAATATGGGTTTTTGGTTACTTTGGCTGCCCTTGGAATTGACCTTGGATGGGAGATCCATGGTCCTGTAGAAGCATGTAGGTGTGGGGTTAGGACTGGGCTCTGGTCCAGACCCTGGTGTATCCGAGCTCTGTTTCCTAGGACCATTTAATCAGTTTCTCTGTCCCTCAGGGTCCTCACCTGCGAAAACAGGGTCTTGGCAATAACCTCTGTCTGGTCCACCTAATGACGCTGCTTCAAGGACTCAATGTTTAAGTGTTGTAAAGCACAAATGCTACAGAAGTTCAAATGGGTAACATGGGGCATTTTCTCTAAAGATACATCTAATCACTTTTTTATGCAGGATGAGGAATAATCAATGCCAATTAAAAAACCCACACACATTTATCATATTAGCACATGAAATATATTTGTGGCAAATGCACAGAGCTGCAGTTGGGGGGCTGGGGCCAATTATTAAGTGGACAAGCCCTGAGATAGCCATGGACTCCAGCTTTCCTTGCCTGTGAAGTGAGGGGTGAAGCTCAATGGCTTGATTTCAGGCCCATCAGACTTGCGGGGATCAGGGTTCTGTTTTCATCTCGTGGGGATGGTGCCTCTTTCCACTTGAATGGAGAGTCCAGGGAATCTGGTCCCAGACGCCTTCCCAGCCTCACCGCCAATTTATCCTCCCATACTTGCCTCCCCCAGGGGACCCGCAAGGCTGGTCACCGCTGTTTCCAGACCTGCTCCAGCCCTCCCACTTGGAGAAATGGGAGAATAAAGCTAACTGGTGGGGTGACCTGAGGATGATAAGCAGGCAGGTGGGATGCCGAGCACAGAACCTAAAACATAAGAGAGTCGATGCCCCAAACGGGCTTCTGCTCATCCTGTATCAGCAAGGATGTGGTTGACAGGCTGTGGAGAAACACAGAGACACTGGTTGTCCCCTGGTAAGGAGGGGGCACAGACAAAGGTGTGGGCAGTGGGTGAGGCTCAGCTGAATCCAGGCTGGGCCACTAATGAACTGCACAGCCTTTGGAACATTTCCTGGACACTCTGAGCCTTGGTTTGTTTATCTCTAGAATGGGTGTAGTGGGTTGAAAAGTGCCCCACTGCAAATATGTCCAAGTCCTAACCCTGGGTACCTGTGAACGTGACCTTATTTGGAAGTAGGTCTTTGCAGATGTGAGTAAGTTAAGATGAGGTCAGATTGGAGTGGGGTGACAACCCATCGATGTGACTGTGTCCCCATCCTCCAGGTCTGCAAGGCCACAGATGCTTTGGGGGAGGGGTGGCTTCTCTTAAATCCCTTCCCGGTGAGGTGGTCTTCAGAAGAACAGAGGGATCCCGACGAGACCACAGCACCCCACCCCCCTTAATGCTTCTTACTGGCATTTATCCATGATTACTTAGTCACTCAAAAATTTACTCTGGGTCAGAGATAATACCAAGAGCAGGGAGAGAGAAGTGTTGGGGCATGCAGTCTGGTGGGGTCACAGAACGGAAGCAGAGGACCTTTCTATGATGTGCCAAGTGCAGCACATGAAATATACATGAGGCATCCCGAGAGCGGGAGCAGGGGATGGAAGTGAGCTGGACGCCGGGGCAGAGTTCCTGCAGGGGCGGAGAGTGTGGCAAGTGATGGGGACCAGGAAAGCGTGGCACTGGAGGCCAGCCTGTGACACGGGTGACAAGACGCCGGTGTCGCAGGAGCTTTGGGCTCCGCGGTGATGCAGCGTTACGGAGGGCATTTCTCAGAGGGCCTCGTGCCATGCAGGGAGCTGGGGCTCTATGCCCTAGGCGGCCATCAGCATCAAAGTTTGGGAGGGGGGGCTCTGGAAATGCAGATTTCTGCCGCCCCGGAAACAAAGGGCGTGGCCCCTGCTGGCTTGTGGGTCGGTCCTGGTGGGACTGAGTGGTTCTGCTTGGACCGTGGAAAAGCCACAGCCTCAGGACGTAACCCAGGATCGGGCAAGAGTCTCCCCAGATCCCACGATGGGGCTTTTCATGTCATGTCCTAACCCCTTTCCCCGGACTTTTTTCTTGCTTGTCAGACTTTGGCTTTTCATTCTGTCACCGTGCCTGCTACCTCCCATGCTAACTGTGTGACCTGGGGACAAATGCACGGGCCTTCTGAGAGCACGTGGTGTGGGGCCCGCAGCGCAGCATCAGCCCGGGGCCCCAGGTGACGCTCAGACCTGAGACTCTCCCCGCTTCCATGCACAGAGGCAGGAGAGGCAGGCAGAGGCGAGGCCTCTGGAGAAGGACCTGGCCATCAGCGGTGCAGGGGACACACGGACATGAATTCGTCGTCAGCTGTGCCGTACCTGCGGAAGCCTTCAAGATTCCTGGTGCAGCAGAACCGGGCACTGTTTTCCTCCCATTGGGGAAGGGACCGGGATGAATGGCTGGAAGTTTCCTTCTTCGAAACAGATGCTCCTTCTCAAGGGCTGGGGTGACAGTAACGGATTTGGGAAAACTGCCTTAGGGAAATTCTTTTTGCCTACTCCCTAAGCAGAAGGTAACATTTGTTCATTCTGCTCAGGTTAGATTGCCATATTAATTATTCAAGAGACTTAATGTGCTCAAACCAGAATCCATGTACCGGATCCAGGGGGAAACCAGAAACTAAATCGATGGGTCCAGAGGCCTTGAGAGCTAATGAATAATGAAGTCTCCTCCCCCTTGGCGTGAAACTGGGAAAGAAAGTTTACACGATGTGCAGACATGACAGATAACAGAGACAGCGGATAGACAGACAGATGGATGACAGATTGACAGATGGGAAGAGAGGGAGACAGGTTGATAGCTAGATAGATGATAAATAGATAGAATGGCAGACAGACAGATGATAGATAGATAAAAGAGAGACAGGGACAGAGACCGAGAGAGGATCTGGGGCCAAGTCCAGCTGAGTCTCTTTGTCCTGAGACCCGGCTCAGCTGTGGTTGTCCGCGTCAGGAGTCACGGCACTAATCGGGTTTAAAAGTGACTGCAATTTCACGCGTCTTTCAGCGTGACCCTGCGGGAGGGGCTGGGCCTCTGCGGTACCAGGATGGGCTTCATGCCATCTATTTATATCCAAATCAATTCTAAGTTGCTTGCAGGACTCTGCTTAATCGAATCTCTTGTCCTTCATCCACCAAGATGAGACGTCTGACCCTGTGCTTCTGGGGGAGCTGGGCCCTTCTCCAGGTGGCCGAGACGCAGACCCAAGGCAGCAGGTTTTCAGATTGGCTCAGTCTGGGGGCGCTTGTTCCTGGTACTTTTCTGATGGCCCAGTATTTATTAATGAACAGTCGTGCAAAGAGCCCCAGGCTGACTAGGTGCTGGGGAGAGTTGAGGGTGCCCTGCCGCCCGGGATGTCCGTCCAGTCACTGAACTTCTTGGAGGAGCCTGGGCCCCCTTTGTGGAAAGCGGAGGTCCTATCACTCACTGCACGTCCTGGGCGCCGGGAGGGGAGGAGGTGGAACATGCACGGCCCTTGAAGGGAGAGTGGAGAGCCTGCTGCATCTGCTCAGAGGCTGGACCAGAAACCCGGGGCTCACAGTGGCCAGCTCCAGAGTCTCCTGGGGGCTTCAACCTCCCTCCTTCCTCGTCAAAGCCTTCTGGGCGTGTGCCAAGCACCAAGCTCACCACCGGTGGGGGGGACACAGTCCCCAGGACCCTCCAGGGCATCATGGGGGCAACCCCAGGCCTGGGCTGCAGAGCTGGGTGGGGAACGCAGCCAGGGTGTCCAGAGGAGGGGTCCCTCCACGCCCCGCAAACCCTCCCCTCCTCTTTGCTCTCCTGGGCCTCCCCTTCCCTCCCCTTATCATTTCTCCTGAGCTGTCCCCGGGGCACAGCCTTGGTGGCTGGAGACCTGGACCTCTGCAGCCTCTGGAATCGCTGGGAACGTGGCTCGGGGATCAGTGACCCTGGGTTCCAACCCTGTATCTACGTGGCCTCCTGACTTCCCTTTTCTTTTCTTTTTTTAAAAATGAATTTATTTATTTTATTTATTTATTTTTGGCTGCGTTGGGTCTTCGTTGCTGCGTGCGGGCTTTCTCTACTTGCCGCGAGTGGGGGCTACTCTTCGCTGCGGTGCGCGGGCTTCTCATGGCGGTGGCTTCTCTTGTTGCGGAGCACGGGCTCTAGGCGTGCGGGCTCAGTAGTTGCAGCATGTGGGCTCAGTAGTTGTGGCTTGTGGGCTCTAGAGTGCAGGCTCAGTAGTTGTGGCGCACGGCTTAGTTGCTCTGTGGCATGTGGGATCTTCCCGGACCAGGGCTTGAACCCGTGTCCCCTGCACTGGCAGGAGGATTCTTAACCACTGCACCACCAGGGAAGCCCTGACTTCCCTTTTCTAATCCTCAATGCCCTCATCTCTAACGTGGAGTAACAAATGTGCTCACCTGGGAGAGCTGTAGCAGGGGTGGGGGTGGGGGTCAGATGATGACAGTAATAATAATGAAGGCCACCAGGGCCTTAGCTCAACCCCTGGCACAGAGGAGGTGCCAGATGAGAGTGTTCAGTTACCTGCTCTTCTCTCACAAATAGTAATGGATAATTATCCAGGCTCAAGAACTCACCTATCTGCAGAGTAAGACACCAAATTCATACCTGCTGTGTGTTCCCCTGTGACAGCCCCTGGGGCATCAGCACAGGAAAGAATTAGCTGTGTGGTTGGCTCTGTATCCAGGATAAGGGCGAGCCCAGATCCCAGACCTGCCTGAGCAGTGAAATCACAGATCATGGGGGAGGTTTTAAAAGCAGAGGTGAGAAGGCTTTCTCTCCTCCCGGGAGCAGGATGCTGCCCAAAAGCTGACGTGCGCCGAGCAGCCCTTCACCACATCCGGTGTGTGTGGGGGGGGTGGGGGTGGGGGGAGGGCACGTGGAAAGGTTAGGAGAAGGGAATCGTTCGGAATCGTTCGCCCAGGTGGTGGGGGTGCACGTGGTGGAGCTGGGCTGTGACTCAGTAGTCACACATCCCGTAGGCATAGGCTGAGCTCTTGAAACAGCCTCTGTGGTTGGAATCTGGTCCCTGGGGGCTGACAAAGTGTCCCAGGATGTGAACCCACAGCAGGAATGGCCAATCCAATGGGCAGGCGGGGTCAGGGAGCACTTGAGGAAGGAGAAAACCTCGATCTGCAGGATGGGAACTGGTGCCGTGGACATTTGGGAGCCATGAATCAGCAGTTACGTTCTTCCAGTTCCGGGTCACATTGAGCAGCCTGCAGCCGTAACTGGAGCCTGCAGAACTCACCCATCCTCCGTGGTAATGTTCTGTATTATTTCCATTTTAATTAGAAACAATTGATCACACTTCTTACTCGCTAGTCCTCCTTAACCCCTAGCTCAGCGCTTTTGATAAAGCATTTCTTTAATGGGTACCATGGGGGTTTGCTGAAGGGGACAGTCTCATCTCACCCACGCACAGTTCCTACGGCTGCAGAATGGCCAGGAAACGAGTGGGCAGCAGAGGGCGCTGGGAGCATATGGTGCCCCGGGGGAGGGGAAGCAGGAAGCAGTACAGTGGGGAGTTTACACAGTGTGGTCTGAAAGATGGCCTATAGTTCCCCATCCTCTTGTATCTCACCAAGTTTCTGAAAAATGTCCCACAGGGGACTGCATGAGAAGCACACGTTTATTCTGATGAGTACTTACCCTGGATGCCCTGACTTCAGGGCACTTAGTCGGTACAACTTAGAAGGAAACCCGCAGACCTGTTTTTTTTCTCTTTTCACCCGGCACCAGACTTACACCCACCAGTAAGACACCCTGTGGCAGAGATGGCCACCCATCCCCCCAAAAACATGCTTCCCCTCCTTCTTGCCACATAATTAGACCACATTCCCAGCTTCCTTTGGTAGCAGGTGTGGCCAGGTGACTGTGCTCTAGGCAGCAGGTGTGAACAAAATGGATGTTCTTCACTTGGGGTTTGGGGCCTGGGCCCCACTTCCTCCAGCTGGGTGCAGACATTGTGAGGTCCTGGGTAGCACAGCCACAAGAAGGGAGGCGCCTGGGGACTGTCCCTGGATCTCCCAAGGCCTGCCCACCCAGCTTGCCTCCAAGTGCTACGTGTAGCAAATTCCCACCACGGTCCAGCCATGGTACCTGGGTGCCGTGGGTCTGTCCTCCAGGTACCACGGGTCTGTCTGTTGTCCAGGTACCGTGGGTCTGTCTGTTGTCCAGGTACCGTGGGTCTGTCTGCCTGTTGTCCAGGTACCGTGGGTCTGTCTGTTCTCCGGGTACTGTGGGTCTGTCTGTTCTCCAGGTACCACGGGTCTGTCTGTCTGTTCTCTAGGTGTGTGTGGAGCCACTCCTGCATGCCAGACACTGGACCAGGTGGGTGACAGCTGTGGCAAAGGCTGGGGGCTCTGGCCTCATGGAGATTAGCACGGGGGAGACAGAGCAGACGTCACCCCCGACAAGTGAGTCATCGGCAGGAAACACACGTGCAGTGATGTGGCAGGAGACCCAGAGGCAGCGCGGTTGGGAGGGGGCCCTCCGAAGATGGACACTCCAGCTGAGGCCCAGGGATGGAGAGGAGGCCGCTGGAGGGTGGGAGGAAGGCTATGCCAGCACAAGGAATAGCACATGTGATGGCCCGGAGGCAGGAACAAGCTTGGTGGGCTCGCGGGCCAGCGAGGAGTGTGGCGTGGCAGCATCCGGGAAAGACAGCGGGGGAGCGGGGGAGACGGGTCGAGGCAGCCACGGTGTGGCCCCCCCCTCAGGCCACTGGGTACCATTCCTGAGTGCTGAGCTGTCCCCTTAGACACGCACTGGGTGGTGGAGTCAGAAGACCGGCTTGGGCGAGTGGAAAACATGCAGGAGATGCTCTGCTGGGCCTGATGCTGCCTCCGCCCTGACATCCACCCTTCACCCCAAGCAGACGCCCTGGCGTGCCCAGCCCTGCCCACAGGCTAAGCTGGTTTGGCTGCCAGCTTTGCCTCTCGCCTGACGGGACAGGCTCTAAATCTCCCTGCGCCTGTCACGGCCTCCATCCTTCCACTGGGCACCCGCCTGCCCTGCAGGGCTGTGGTTGGGGTCCCAGAGGGACATGTCTGTGAAGCACACAGCACGGCGTGGCCCCCAGCGGCTCCCTCGAGCCCGTGACCCCCTTCCCTTCCTCCTGAGCCCCTATTCCTGGGAGGGGTCCCAGGCATCTGTGGCCCATGCTCCTGCCTGAAGCAGTAGCCTGAGGACCACCGATGACTCCAATGATTCCATCCTTTCCAGCTCCCAGACAGTGATGAATGGGCCCTGAATCTGTGTGGTTTGGGGAATCAATACTGCAATATCTTTCTACTAGTGGGAGATGAGGTGAGGAAACAGAGCACAGCCTTTGAATTCTCCCTCAAAGCCCGTGGAGGCCATGACATGGGGGGGCCAAAGGACTACTGGGGACTTGTGAGCCCTCATCTGTGAGAGAGGGCATGAGGGAAAGCGGCGGTCAGGGCACAGAGACCCTGGCACCCAGGGCCAACCTGAGCAGGACCTCTTGTCCCTGGTTCTCATTGTGGAGGGTGTGAAGAGCTCTATAAACTGCCAAGTGACCGGCACAGTGCATCAAGTTGTTATGGCAGAGAGCCGAATGCTGGGGACCCCGAAGTGCCCCAGCCCTGGGATGTGTTCTGAAGCATCTGGATCTTCAGACAGAGTGATGAGACCTCAGGCATCTAACCTGGTCCCAATCTGACAGGCAACATCGCTGACTCCTAAGAGATTAAGTTGTATATTCAAGGTCATGCCTCAAGTTGGGGTCAGAATAATTTTCTAGAACATTTGCTCTGAGCTTCACTTTGCCCACCAAGAGGGTTTAGGAAAGAGCAGCTTTGCTCTGAGTCACCGTGAGCCCTAGGAGGGGGATGTGGGACAGGGACCTGCAGGTGGGGCTCTGCTCACGGCCTTCAAGAGGAAAACCGGAACACCCTCCCGTCAGAGCAAACATCCATCTGTCTCCTTGTTTTTTGTTTGTTTGGTTTTTTTTTTTTTTCCAGAGCACCTCTGGTGAGAAACTGACTTATTTGCCATTGCACTGAGACTAAAATAAATGATACTATTTCCTGGCTCATCTTGTGAGCGATATTTTCTTCTTTAAAAAAGAAGCATCACTGTCTCCTTCTGTTTGCTCAGCTGTGTGGGTTACTCATTTGTTCAGATAAGTCCTCCGAGATCCGATGTTTCGAGCTCTCCTAGCCAATAGAGTGATCAGAGGCTGGCTCATCCATCTGCTGGTCAGTGACGCCCTCTTCATTACACTCTTTGAGCAGAGCCTGGGCTCCGACAGAGGGAATTGTGTGCAGTGCCCTCCACTGAGAAGGCAGTACCCAGCTTGGTCACAAAGATACAGCTCCTGACCCCAGGGCATCATCCAGTATGATGGTGGAGGCAGTTCCTGACCTGCTGGACAGATGGAGGAGACATAGCCCTTGATCTTCTAGTCAGATGGGGGAAGCATAGCCCTTGGTCTGCGGGTCAGATAGGAGGGATATGGCTCCTCATCTACTGGGCAGATGAGGGACACACAGCCTCCCAAGTCTTATGGTCAAGTGGGGACACATTACTTGCCCATCTGCTGGTCAGATGTGGGAGACACGATCTCTATTTTTCATGGTT